>CM017905.1:752897-810397 GCA_008369825.1 Triplophysa tibetana | reverse complement strand
AGGAGAAGTTCAAAAATAATGTTCACCCTCATGTCATCCAACAAATTTATTTATTTTGAAAATGAGCGATGCGGAAGGCTTGACGTCACTCACCTCCCGACAGAATCATGACAACGGTCAAACCGGACCTGTTCACTTTACTTAAAACGCATCGCTCATTTCAAAATAAAATAAAATATTTATGCTTTATAAACACAAATGCTCGCCTTGCTCTGTTCTGTGATGCGTGTTCATGACTTCACAGAAAACGTAATTACGTTGAAAGCTTGCACGTTCAACCTGTAAACACTGACTCTGTACTTCCGCCTACGTCAAGCGTGACCTCTTCAACGTAATTACGTATTTTGTGAAGTCATGAACGCACATCGCAGAACAGAGCAAGGTGAGCATTTGTGTTTATAAAGCATATAGTTTAAAAAAATAACGAGCGATGGTTTCTCTAGATAAGAACTTTATTCATGGTCTGGTTTGGTTTAAAGTCCTCTGAAGCTGCACTGAAACTGTCATTTTGACCTTCAAGCATTTGGAGTCCATTGAAGTCACTATATGGAGAAAAATCCTGGAATGTTTTCATCCAAAACCTTCATTTCTTCTCGACTAAAGAAACATACACATAAACATCTTGAATGACATGAGGGCGAGTAAATCATCATGAACATTTATTTTGTAAGTGAACTTCTCCTTTCATCGATGACCCTCTGAAGATGAAGTTCTTGATGAGGTTCTAGACTCTGGATCAGTGCGTTGAGTGTGAGATGATTGGTTACAGGCTGGAGAAACTCAGACATCAGCTCATGCCCATGTATAACTTTGATCCGGCTGAAGAGCAGGACGATCTGGAACAAGAGCTGTTGGACCAGGGCCGAGACGGAAGCCCAGCTGGACCAAACTCTAAAGTAGGTCTATGACATCACGTCACATGACAAACATGAGTTACAGCTGTGAATACGTTTATTAGTGGCTCTGAAATCAAACGTTGTAGAAAAATGGTACTTTAGTTTTTGGTGAAATGAAATCTATGAGGTACAGAAGCGATAATGCTTCTATAATAAAGCAAATCAAAGGGATGCTTCACCCAAAAATTAAAATGATTTCATGAATTATTGATTTTAAAATATACAAAATTCCTTTGTTTGTTTGTACACAGAGAAAGATATTTTTACGAATGCTTGTAACCAAACACTTCTTGAACACCATTGACTCGCATAGTAGGAAAAACAACAATTGTAGTCAAAAGTGCCCCAGAACTGTCGTACATTCTTCAAAATATCCTCTTTCGTGTTCAACAAAACAATTTTTGTTTCATTTTTCTTACAATGGGAGTCAATGGGGTCCAACAACTGTTTGGTTACAATCATTCTTCCAAATATCTTTCTCTGTGTTCATCGGAATAAAGAAATGTGAACAGATGTGGAGCAACTC
Organism: Triplophysa tibetana; assembly: GCA_008369825.1. Taxonomy (NCBI): domain Eukaryota; kingdom Metazoa; phylum Chordata; class Actinopteri; order Cypriniformes; family Nemacheilidae; genus Triplophysa; species Triplophysa tibetana. Next base: position 808,975 of record CM017905.1, on the reverse strand, counting down.
GAAGGTGAGTAAACTATAACAGAATTATCATTTTTTTGGGTGAACTGTCCATTTAAATTATAAATGTGCATCGTCCGCAAACAAATGATGTTTAAATGTAAAAAGTGCTTTTTAAACTCACACAGATGTTGTAACATAATAGGCACAGATGAGCACATTCACTTGATCACCAAAGACTCAAACTAAACTAGATGTACATCTAAACACCGTCTAACGTCTTTCTGTGAAATGTTGCACAGTCTTTCTTCTCTGAATGATTCATATTTGTTTTCACATACTGAACATAAGTTACTCTGAAAAAGTAATGAATTACTAGTTATCATGACATATTCAATAGTGTGATTAGATGACTTGTAAAGTCATCTAATCACACTATTGAATATGTCATTTAAAAAGTCTTTAAAAAGTATTAAATGACAAATGACTTTCTATGTCCTACATCAGCCTTGATTAGAAGTGATTCAAGGACAGACATGAAACAGCTTATTTAATTCATTCAAATAAATAATATAAACTACATAAAGTAGGTTTAATCACTGACCAAAGTATACAAATGTGGGAATTGTACATTAAAGCACAGATTTTAAAGTTCGACTTAGAATTTTGATGTCTATTCCACTAGTGCACACGCATATATTACACACAGTATTTAGTTTAATTACATCAGAAGTAAATGTAATTAAATTACTCAAAAAATGAGAGTAATCCCTTCAGAGGAAAAGTAATTTATGTACAGTAACGAATTACTTAGTAACTAGTTACACCCAACACTGATGCACACATAGGTTAAAAGGTTGAGACACTTTTGGGGTCACCAGCATATTCAAATATGATGAAATTAATAAATGATATATTGATAGCGTGAGCGATGAGTTTGTGTTCTCTCTCCTCAGACTCTGAACACAAGTCAAGGTGCGACACAGAAACCCAGTCGACTGGTCTTTACAGATGTGACCGATGCCATAAATGCATGACAGAACCCCGGATGAAATCTATAGTTGTTTCAGGAATCATGTTTAGATCGACATCAAGACACCGGACAGAAAGTGTGTCTTAAGAAACCTGAAGCTGTCCGAGCGTTCTTTTCCCAGCACTCTTGCCGTACTGGAATTCACCATCACTGTACAGGAAACCTTCAACGGCTTCACTTATCACGACGTTCTGAAAACACTGATGATTCAGTATTACACTGCAACTTCAGACACCGCTCGTTTGTGTGTCATTTATTCATCCGTGGACGGATCTCTTTTCTTAAGAACCGCATGTTCACAAACTTCCCGCGATGACAATTTGGACTTTAAATCAAAAGTTGTTATGATGTCAGATGTAAATGATATAAAGATCTTCCGTTAGCTCGCAAACTCAAAAGAGAACTGAAATATGGTGAGTCAGTTCATCTGCTTTATAAGACGGCAGTCTATGTTTGAAATGAGATCGCTTGTTTCCAAATCAAAAGTTTCTAGTTTTTATGACAATGAAGGAGGAAATAAAAATATATTTAAACTATGGCAAGCACGTGTGTGTGTGTGTTATATACTGCAAACAGCAATAGTAATTAAGGACAAAATACTGAATAAAAAAGTCACTTTATTCTGATGATAGACATGTACAGACCAATAAGAGAAACTGTTACCTGAGTCTCTGTTCATGAGGTACGTTTTCAGATGTTTACAGTAAAACTGGCTCAATGTATCACAATCTGTGCATCAAATATTTTGCATTTTCATTAAATTACAAGACTTCAAAACGACTTTGTATTTCCAGAAGAACCCTAGAAAGTGACATTTGTCTGATGAATTAAAACACACAAATACAATAAAAACTGAAATGATACACAAATAACAGAACTGAGCTCTCTGCTATTGAGGTACGACATTTCACCGTCTTCAAGTTGTAAAATAATTTCTTACATTTGGTCGGTTTGCATAACAACATGGTCAAGAATTTGTTTGGATCCATTTATCCTGCTGTAAACATTAAACTTCAACGATAAAACGCACACACACAAGACAAAAATCACATTCTGAAGTTAAAAGGATGAGTCAAGCTTTGGTCATTGATGTCCTGAGAAGTCGTGAAACCATTTCTCATATAGTTTTGATGTCTTCGGTTGCGCTGTGTAAACTAGCCGTGTCATTCATAAAGTACTGATTCTTTTGTTATCATATATTATGGGATGTATTTCTGCACTGGGGGATCTGTGACGTCAGGCTGCTCAGCATTTACAGTATGCAGCTTTAAACGTATCGAAACATACGCGTAAGATGAGTTCCATCGACAAACAAACATGATTTATATTCAGCCATTTCAATCAAAATGTGGAGATTGTGAAGAGCAATGAGATCAGAATGAGGTTCCAGCGGTCAATAAACTGGGTTTTCTTCCAGATTCACAAACACGCCGTCGTGATGTTCAGTGCAGGTTTTTCAGGGTCACATCAGGTGGAGCCGAGACATCGTCCTCGATGCCGTTCGCAAATATTTTGTGAGGTAGTTTTAAACGCTCTCCTGCGGTGGTGAAGGAGAAGGCGGAGTCTGAGTGACCGGACCTTCTGATGACTCTGCCCTTATCACATCAGGATTAGAAGACTGGTGCAGAGGAAAGAGAACACATGAGGAGTCTGCGCGTGTGTGACAGTTGGTACAGGAAACATGTAAATGTTTGGAGCCGTGTTGAGTCACTCGTTAGCGTGACCAACAGGGAGATTTTGTGAAAGTCATAGCTGTGTTTCAATTTTTAGACTTTATTAGGTATCGTGTCAAACTGAAGCGATCTGTTCTCATGCAATGATGCTTGTTTTGTGTAAGACCGACTGGTTGTTGGTTTCTGTTCTTTCTGTTCTTGGTTTCTGTAAAAAAGTGCAGAATGAAATATTCACTAACCTGCATTTCTTCCAGAGGAGCCGTTTTCTGTGGCTGTGAATGAAACACACAAACTCAAAATCCACAAACTGGCCAGAATTCAACTTTGCGACACTGCACGTGTGTATTTCATGTAACGTGAGGAAGAAGAACATTGCACGTGATTCTCACCCATTTTCGTGGTCTTCCTCGAGGTCTCCTCTCTCCTGTCGGCTCTACCTACACACAAAACACCATAAGAGAGTTGACCTGAAGAAAACAGTGAAGTGTGAAGATGATGACGCGTCATCTTACCCTAGCTGTGACACGCTGGCCTTTATTTTTACTGCCCTTTGGTCGTCCTCTCGGGCGTCTGGGACCAGAAGCTTCCTCAGATTCCTGACAGATTGAAGATTTTACTACATGAGTGCATGTGTGTGTGTGTGTGTGAACACGCGTGTCTCTAACCTGTGGTGGTTTGCGAGGTCGTCCTCTGCTGCGTTTGGGAACCGGTGTCTCCGCGTGACTCGCTTCGGTTTCCTCCACATCCATCCTGATCCCAGAACAGTTTTAATTATATTTTTATATATTGATATAAATCCTGATATGTGCACTTCACATCTTTAACTCAACACAAATGATTTAACAACTTTATCATAAATATAATAAACATTCATTCAACAGAATGAGGTCTTTTATTATTTCTATTTGAGCAAAATCATCTCTCTGTATAAACTCTCGATTCGTCACCATGTTGTGATGAGAGAATTCCTCCCTCCACACAAACTTCATTTCCACATGTCTCCGGTCACTTCACGTGTCAAACACATCACACCTGATGTGTCTTTATATATATATTTTTTTAATATGTTCTTTCTAACTGAATATTTTCTGAACCTGCCCACGAGCTGTGATCTCTGGAGCTGGATATGAGCATCTATTTAAAAGAAGAAAAAGCTTGAAAAGCATAATAAAAATGTCAGCATCAAAAATCTTCGTGTGTGTTTTCAGAGCGATCTTTTTTCTCCATATGGTGACATTCTTCACATTCTTCACATATTTTCAGATCTACAGAAGAATGTAAGTGGTGCTCGTGAACTACACACAGAAAACATGCTCTGCGGTGGCCTGAGGATGTAAACACAGCCCTTAGCAACATTAAAACAACCAGAAAGAAAAAAAAAATGATGATGCTCGTAGAAAAATATGATATTCATGAAACGAAATGCGTTCATGTATGCGTACGTAATATCACGTAATATTATGTACGTGAATTTCATTCCGTATCTTGTTAAATTTATTAAAGCACAATTGTGCTGCATCCTTTAAAATATACAGAATTTGTAAAAAACAATGTTTTCTGAATTTTTATTTATTTATTTTTAGTTTCTAGTGCCCCACGTGCATGTAAACAACACCTGCAAAATATCGTAATCACTTTCATTATTTTCCAGCAATAAAAACAACACAACTTTTACATGAAAAACATTACAAGACGCGTTTTACCTTCACTCGCGTTCTCTCGCACTGCCGTCGCGTGCACTATTATATAAAAACGCGTTTATATACATCAAATTTGACATCAGAGCCCGCCCCGCCCCATTTTACGCAACACCTCCGCGTCAATCACCCAAATCCTGTCATCGCTTTTCTACCGCGTCGAGAAAGAGCGACGCGTCGCGCACAGCATTCGGTTTTTCTCTTTCGCGTTAAGTCCGATTTCCAGAAGTCCGATTGTGTCGTCGCGCTCTTCACACGGGACATTACTGAGAGTTACATTACACCGGAAGTGCTGGAGTTGCTTTCAGCGCCGCCATATTGGACAAGTCAAAAGCGACCCACGACACATGAGAACGGGACGCTGCTGTTTTTCCACACGTAATCTGATTTCAAGGATTTACAATCTACGTGAAGTGATAACACGTTTAAGATCGAGTTGCTTTTAAATAGTCAGAAGTTTTGAAGGAGTGCTCTCAACGACGTCAGATTTTCTGTTGACTAGGTTTGTGCCGTTGCCACAGCGACGCGCCCGCAAGTGTCGGGTGCGCGCACAGCTACTAAAGCAAGCGCGAGAAATGAGTAGTGAGGGATTTGTTCTTTTCATATTTCTCGAAAACAAAATGAGTAATTTACAGAAGAAGAAGCAAGCGCTGGTGTACAAGTAGTATTGTGCATAGTCCAGAGACTATAGTGTCATGAATGCAGTGTTACATGTAATATTTCAGATATTTTATTCATAATAACACAACTGTAATTGTACAAAACGGCTCAGGTGTTCATGTCAGCGGTTTGGTGTGAGCGATTAGCTACATGCTAAACAAAAGCAAACACAAACAGACACAGTTTGTAAGTAAAATCCTCTCAACTCAGGATGATATAAAAATGCTTACACAGTCTTTTAAAACACACTTTTCAGTACAATACATCGCAGCAAAGTCTCTGTAGCCGAGTACACATGTATCGTATTCATATATAGAAGAGAAATGAATTGTTTGTGAAGGTCACGCGAGATATTAGAGGTGAATTACGCCATCTCCATGACCTTCTTTATCCAATCCACATAAACAGACACACGAATGAAGATGTTCGGCTGTCCGGGATGTCCACAGCGACGCATGGGTATAATAACCCCCTCAAGAACCCAACAGTCGCTGTTCTGACACGCCAGAGGACCGCCGTAATCTCTCTGAAGAACAAAACACATCATCTTACAACACCTGCATCAACATTAAGAACTTACTCATTTCACAATCCACACACCCATCTGCAAAAGCAGAATGAAAACGCAGACAGAAAGCGCAGACAGAAAGCGCCGTGCAAATGACTCGTCTCCATTTCGACACTTTCGAGAGAAAGTTTTGCAACTTCTGCAGTGTCAAGCGCCGTGCTGTCTAACGGTCATCACATGAATTCACTTCAAATCTACTACACGTACACTTTCAGTTTTAAACAACTGCTAACACGCGTTGTTCAATAGAGAAGCAACATTTTCTAAACTCTTCACACATTAAGCCAAACAGACGTCTGTGTAGCCCAAACTGAATCAGTTTTTATTGCTTTCAGACGAAATGCATTTAGAGACCAAATACTTTTGTCATTCATACTCCACAACCTGTAAAACACTTTATATGTTCAACACATCTTTCAAATGCTAACACACGCTGCTTTCAAAATGGTTAAAAACACATCCAAACAGAATGATGACAAATTCCTGCAGTAATTATTTTTAAATATATTTTACGTGTATATATTATATTTTAGAACAGGTAAGCAGAAAAAATTATAAAATGTTTTTTTGAAAAGTTTATGACCACCATTCGCATGACTAGATGACTTTACTGTACATGAATGATTGTGGAGTGAGAAGACATTTCACCGGAAGACAGAGTGAGTGAGTGAGTGAGAGAGAGAGAGAGAAAGAGAGAGAGAGAGTGAGTGAGTGAGTGAGAGAGAGAGAAAGAGAGAGAGAGTGAGTGAGTGAGAGAGAGTGAGTGAGAGAGTGAGATAGAGAACGAGAGAGAGAGTGAGTGAGAGAGCGAGAGTGTGTGTGAGAGATAGAAAATGAGTGTGTGAGAGAGAGATAGAGAGAGAGTGAGAGATAGAGTACGTTAGAGAGAGTGAGTGAGTGAGATAGAGAACGAGAGTGAGTGAGAGATAGAGAATGAGAGAGAGAGAGTGAGTGAGTGAGATAGAGAACGAGAGTGAGTGAGAGATAGAGAATGAGAGAGTGAGTGAGATAGAGAACGAGAGTGAGTGAGAGATAGAGAACGAGAGAGAGAGTGAGAGATAGAGAATGAGAGAGAGAGAGTGAGTGAGTGAGATAGAGAACGAGAGTGTGTGAGAGATAGAGAACGAGAGAGAGAGTGAGAGATAGAGAACGAGAGAGTGAGTGAGAGATAGAGAGCGAGAGAGTGAGATAGAGAACGAGAGAGAGAGTGAGATATAGAACGAGAGAGAGGGTGAGATAGAGAACGAGAGAGAGTGAGATAGAGAACCAGAGAGAGTGAGATAGAGAACGAGAGAGAGGGTGAGATAGAGAACGAGAGAGAGAGTGAGATAGAGAACGAGAGAGAGGGTGAGATAGAGAACGAGAGAGAGTGAGATAGAGAACCAGAGAGAGTGAGATAGAGAACGAGAGAGAGTGAGATAGAGAACGAGAGAGAGTGAGATAGAGAACGAGAGTGAGTGATACTAGAACCCTCACAGTAATTTATAAGGAATGAACAACTACACCTGTTGTCCTGTTTATTTATTTTCTCTTAGTTTTTTACAGTAATTATCATTGCAGCCTTGGAATTTCTATACTATACTTCTACTTATTTTACTCTATGGACAAAATTTCTGATCATATCTCTTTATAGTAAATTCAATAAAGTGAAAAGTTATTCTTTCATTCCAAATACTGATTCATCCGAACTTAAAAAAAGTGAATAATTGATGTAAAGCTCCTTGTTGTGGGTGTTTTTAGGTCAGTGTGTTATGAATGAAATGTTTGTTTTCTGAAGAGAATTGTCTTGAGTGTTATATTGTTATTTTGAGACATATATGATGTTTTTCATTGGTCTGAGTGAGTTTTGGAGGTGAGATGAACTGTTTGTTCAACAGTGTGAAGACTTTTGAAGATGTGGCTTTAGTATTGAACATGCTTGTTAGCGGTTGAAAAAAACATAAAAGGAGTCAATTTAGTTGCAGTATTGAGATTCTGTTTAGTTTAGTCCGCACATGTGTTCATGATGTGTTTGTGGGTACAGTAGATCCTCACCTCACAGGCACCGACTCCGGCCTGAAAGGGCATAGTGCACATCTCATTCTCTCTGACACGACCTCTGAAGTACTGATTACACTCTTTATTGCTCAACACAGGCATCTGAGCCACATTCAGCACAGTCTCGTCTGACGTTCCTGATAAGTGACATAGAAAACCAAACGTCAGATGTTGTGAAACTGTTTCCATCACAGTTGAGAGCGTGTGAGGTACAGTGATGTTGATATTGTGTTGTGTATATTCAGTGTCGGTGGTAATGGTGTGTTATCATGTTACCTTTCGACTCTCCCCAGCCTGCGATCTCACAGGTGGTTCCCTCTGGAACGATGTAGCGCTCGGGCGGAAGACAAATCTGAGACACACGCTCATTAAACTGTGCAGGACTGAAGGAGAGAGCGAGAGATACAGAATGATTGATGGATGTTGATATGTCACAGTGTTTACACCGGTTAGTGTTATTAATTCAAACAAGCACAGTTTTACTATAGTACACCTCAATGACTGATCTAATGAAGTATAATCGCCTGGTTTGTGTGCCTGTGTATGTGTGTGTGTTTGTGTGTGTAGGTGTGTGTGTTTGCGTGTGTGCCTGTGTATGCGAGTTTGTGTGTGTTTGTTTGTGTGTCTGAGCGTGTTTTTGTGTGCATGTGCGTGTGGGTTTGTTTGTGTGTGTACGTGTGTGTTTGCTTGTGTGCCTGTGTGTGTGCATGTGTATTTGTTTGTATTGTGTTTGTTTGCGTCGTTTGTTTGTGTGCGTGCGTGTTTGTTTGTGTGTGTGCGTGCATTTGTGTAAGTGCCTGTTTATGTGTGTTTGTTTGTATTTGTTTCTGTGTGTACGTGTGTGTGTGTTTGTTTGTTGTGTGTGTGCCTGTGTATGTGAGTTTGTGTGTGTTTGTTTGTGTGTCTGAGCGTGTTTTTGTGTGCATGTGGGTGTGTGTTTGTGTGTGCCTGTTTATGTGAGTTTGTGAGAGTTTGTTTGTGTGTTTGTATGTTTTATGTGTGTTTGCGTGTGCGCCTGTGTGTGTATTTGTTTGTATTGTGTTTGTTTGCGTCGTTTGTTTGTGTGCGTGCGTGTTTGTTTGTGTGTGTGTGTACGTGTGTGTGCGTTTGTGTGTGTGCCTGTTTATGTGTGTTTGTTTGTATTGTGTTTGTTTGTGTGCGTTTGTGTGTGTTTGTTTCTGTGTGTACGTGTTTGTTTGTTTGTTGTGTGTGTGTTTGCGTGTGTGCCTGTGTGTGTGTGTGTGCGGGTTTGTGTGTGTTTGTACCTTTCTAACTGCAGCATGACCAGATGAGATTCAGAGGGGCCGCAGACGATCTTCGTGAGACCAATGGTTTGTCTGTCCGAATCTCCTTCCATTGGATCCCGGAACAATGTGCCCATCATGGCCGTGTATCCCGTGAGATCAACATAACTGCACACACACAGACACAAACACACACTTGTTTGTAATGATGTTTATTGAAGAGCTAGCGTAAGAAAACAGTAAACATAACTTTACCAGGAAGAGAAGCACTGTTTAGTGCTGATGACCCACTGAGAGTTCACCAGAGAACCTCCACAGAAATGATTCCCTTTCCTGAAAACACACAACACACAGAGAGAGAGAGAGAGAGAGAGAGAGAGATAAACCTTTAGATAAACCCGTCTGTGTGTGTGAGACGTGATGATAAAGACACACACAGACTGACCGATCTCTGAGGCTGACCGTCCATGGAGAGTTTCCTGGTGTGCCGCCCACTATTCTCAACATGGATTTGGCCAAGCGGTCTTCTCGTTTTCCACACTCATTGAACACAACCTCCTCTGTATACACACAAACACACATTAGAAAAACACACACACACATCATCATACGATTCATGCGGTGTGTGTGTGTGATGTACCTGTGGGTCCAATGATAGGCACTTTCTCTCCAGCTGTTGAAATGAAAACAAAGGCACTGAGACGTGATAAAGACTCTGTCGATGTTCGTCATATTTTCGGTTCATGATTGAATGAGAAATGTAGAAAGTTCACCACACTGCTTGATGGCACAGTAGTCAAACTCTGTTTTGGGATCAGTGGTGTAACACCAGGGCCCGTGATGATCTCCGTCAGGATTCCTGCAGTAATTCTCTGTCAGATTGGCCACTGGATGTGTTTTGGGGTTTATCCTGTAGATCCACATTAACACCAGAACATGGCACATCAGTAAGACATTCAGAGACAAATATTTTATCTTTATTTTGACACAGTTTTAGCTCACTTCTCAATGTTTGTGAGGGATGTATGAGTTTAGGTTCTGTTTTTCTTTCTTACTTGGTTTTGTGAGGTGTGTTGATGCTCCATTTCTGGCACAGGATGCCTTTACGTGTCTTGCGGACGACACCTCTGTAGTTTTTGCCAATTTCATTGTAGCAATCTACACGCATGTTAGAAAAGACAACAACTCAGTCATCTGACGGTCTGAATTAAATAGGCTAATGATAAGTCAAAGTTCAGTCGATGAATTGAATCAGTAGACTAATTGAATCAGGAGATGGAATGAATCAGTACATGCATTGAATCAGAGATTAATTGAATAATGTGATGATTTGAATCAGTAGATTGATTGAATAAAGTGATGAATGAATCAGTAGATGAAATGAATCAGTAGAAAAGTAGATGGAATAAATCAATAGATTAATTGAACCAGTAGTCGGAATGAATCAGTAGATTAATTGAATCAGTAGATAGAATGAATCAGTAGTCAGAATAAATTAGGGGATGAATTGAATCAGTAGATGAAATGAATCAGTAGATAAATTGAATCAGTAGATGAATTGAATAATGTGATGAATTGAATCAGTAGATTGATTGAATACAGTGATGAATGAATCAGTAGATGGAATGAATCAATAGATTAATTGAATCAGTAGATGAATTGAATCAGTAGATGGAATGAAACAGTAGATGAATTGAATCAGTAGATGAATTGAATCAGTACATAAATTGAATCAGTTGATGGAATGATTCACTAGATTAATTGAATCAGTAGTCGGAATGAATCAGTAGATGAATTGAATCAGTTGATGGAATGATTCACTAGATTAATTGAATCAGTAGTCGGAATGAATCAGTAGATGAATTGAATCAGTAGATGGAATGAATCTGTAGATTAATTGAATCAGTAGATAAATTGAATCAGTTGATGGAATGAATCAGTAGATTAATTGAATCAGTAGATAAATTGAATCAGTTGATGGAATGAATCAGTAGATTAATTGAATCCGTAGATAAATTGAATCAGTAGATGGAATGAATCAGGAGACTGAATGAATCAGTAGATGGTGAGTCTGTACCTTCAGCTTCGATGTCATCAGCACAGCGTTTGATCTGCAGACAGAGAGCCGTTCTCATCTCAGACAGAGACGTGAAACACCACGGAGCTTCTGAACCATCAGGATTACGGCAGTAATTCTCGTCCAGACCTCTGACACGTGTGAACACACTTCACATATGAATCATATGAAGACGGCCTAATAGAGAAGAGGAAGTGACAGGACGTCCTAACTCACTTGCACTCGTAGGTTTTGGGGAAAAAGGGATGCTCGTGAGGTTTCTGAGCGTCCCAGCGCTGACACTGAATCCCTGAGGTGGTTTCATTGACTTTACCTCTGTAATCTTCCCCACGACCCCGAAAACAGTTTGTGGTGAAGCTGTAGCGAACCCGACGCTTCACAGATTCTGCTGGAGAGGAGATGACAGGTGACGAGACAGAACTGTTATTAATACCAATGAAAGAATGAGTTATTAATGTTGTGATGTGAAATGAAACAGGATCTGACATGACTGTTCTCTAATGTAAGAATCAAGTCACAGATGTGTTCATGACAATGGTGACATGTGTCCTACATGTGTGTGTGTACAGAACCAGAAGGTGAAGATGCAGATGACTGATGTGCAACAGCGTTTAACAGAAAGTCTATTTCTGTGAGAAGTGATCAAGCTTGTGCATCTGTTGTGTTCTGAACTTGTCTTTCTGTCACAACTTAGGAAGTTGTTGAGTGGAGATGTGTTTAAACTGAAACTCTTTTCATCATTGAGGTCGTCTTTAATGTTTTGAGATGTTTGAAGGACTCACGACACTTGCGTATGTCACAGCTCTCTCTCTCCACCGCTGGATCAGTGGTGTAACACCAGGGTACTGGAGACGCGTCAGGGTTACGACAGTAATTATCATCCAGACTCTTATCAGGGTATCTGCTCATACAAACATCATGTTTACATCACACCAGTGTTAAGAAAGCTTTAGAAGACACACACACACACACACACACACACACACACACACTTACTCTCTAAAACACACACACACTGAAACACACACACACTTACTCTCTAAAACACCCACACACACACACTTACTCTCTAAAACACACACACACTGAAACACACACTTACTCTCTAACACACACACACACACACACACTGAAACACACACGCACTTACTCTCTAACACACACACACACACACACACACACACACACACACACACTGAAACACACACAAACACTGAAGCACATACGCACTTACTCTCTAACACACACACAAACACATTGAAACACACACAAACACTGAAGCACATACGCACTTACTCTCTAACACACACACACGCATTTACTCTCTAACACACACACAAACACTGAAACACACACACACTTACTCTCTAACACACACACACACACTGAAACACACACGCACTTACTCTCTAACACACACACAAACACATTGAAACACACACAAACACTGAAGCACATACGCACTTACTCTCTAACACACACACACGCACTTACTCTCTAACACACACACAAACACATTGAAACACACACAAACACTGAAACACACACACACACACACTGAAACACACACGCACTTACTCTCTAACAAACACACACGCACTTACTCTCTAACACACACACAAACACTGAAACACACACACACTTACTCTCTAAAACACACACACACTTACTCTCTAAAACACACACACACTGAAGGACACATACGCACACATGAAATGAGTTTGTATTGTGTAGATACTTCTCTGGCTGATAGATGTGTTGATGTGGATACTGTTGGTCCCATCTCTGACACTCTTTACCGCTCACTGTGTGATCCACCTGACCTCTGTAACCTTCTCCATTACACGTGAAGCAGACGTCTAACACACACACACGTGTAGATGATAACAGTGCAGCTTTAAAGACTCTTTAAGGTAAAGTGTATATAAGTGTAAATACTTTCATCAGAGAGAGAATTCATCTGTGGTTTGATTGTAAACACAGTGACTCTCTTTCAGAACATTGATTTGTTTGTTTAACCTGTCAAACCTCTGGCTCAGCCAGTGTCATGAGTTTAGGACATGTTTGTGTTTGCGGACAGAAATGACACATCATCATTAAATTCATTCAGAGATAGATGTTGTTGAAATATCTCTACCATCTTTACACTTCGGAATGTCACAACTCTCAAATCTGCGTTCAGGGTCTGTAGTGTAACACCAGGGGCCGATTTGATCCCCGTCTGGATTCCGACAGTAGTTCAGCTCAAGACCGTTGGTGGGAGACGGAGTAAATCTGTTGCAAACATTAAGAGCACCAAACAGTTAATCATATACCGTACCCCATCATACATCATACCGTAGCGCAGAGGTTTTCAACCGGTGGTCCGCGGCGGCATTGCATGTGGTCCGTGACATGCATTCCAGCCTACCTAATTTCACAATTAAAATCACTTTTTTTCCATAAGTTTTTTTTTTCAAACATTTCCAGAATATTTGCGCATTGGTGTGAATACTAAATTTAATGAAAATATTTAAAATAATTTGAGTTTGAGTTGAGATTCAAACTGACACAGGTTAGGCTAGCTTTGCACCTATCAGGTCTATCTTATGCTTTACTAACGTTGTGTTTTGCTTCCCCAACGTCATATACGTACATACACGTACATACCAGTGTTGCCAGGGTCGCGGTTTTCCCGCACAATTGGGCTGTTTTGAGAATGCAGTTGCGGGAAAAATTATGGAGCCGCGGGATGCGAGTTTTTGGGCTACTTTCATAATGTACTGCGGCCGCCAAAATGTTTATTTATATTCTAAGGATAAATGATAATTGATGAGTTTCTTTATTGTGTATTCAAACTCTGAATGCTTACCTGGCAACTCCAGGACCGGACCGTTATCAAAAGTGTGGAGACCGAGTCTGACAGACAGGCTACAGTACAGGGAGGGACGCGGGAGCTCAGCTCAAACAAAGGGGAGAAATTAGCGGTGGTATTAGACACAGTGCATCCGAATGATGTTTTTATCAATATTTCATTTCACAATGAAAGAAATCACTCACGAGTGTACAACACGTGATTCACCCTTCTGCCAAATATCACACTATACATTATGCAGTAAATGTAACCATACTTATATCTTAAGCAAGTTTCTGAATGTCTTACGAAGAGAAAACATGTTTCTCGTCCATTTGCGTGGGATATTTTTAAAGGGAAACTCCACCCAACAATTAAAATTCTGTTATGAATTACTCTAGTTGTTCCAAACTTGTATACAATTATTTGTCCGGTTGAACACAAAGATATTTGGTAGAATGTTAGCTGCTGAAAATTCTTTGCCATCATTGACTACCATAGCAGAAAAAAATGAATGGTAGTCAAACATGACCCAGAAATGTTTGCTTTCCTAAATATCCCAAAACTTATTTTGTGTTCAACGTAGAACGAAACGATATATACAATACCCAGGAAACCCTTCAGATAAAAAAAATATGGCAATAGAAACGTCTTTAGGGTGTTGTTAACTTTGATTCGACACAGGGAAAAAATTGGGCTAGTTTTCATTCCTTTTGGCCGGGTTTTGAGGGGTTATGGGCATATAATTAAATATTTATTGGACCTGGCAACCCTGGTACATACACACACACAATAGTGGGCCGCCGATTACTTGTTAGTCAGAATGGTGGTCCCTGGCACAGAACCAGTTGAAAACCCCTGCCGTAGCGGATAATACACAAATCATGCCATACAACATAGCATACTTGCCATACCGTACCACACCATATCATAGAATATTGCAGCACACCTTACACTGTATCAAATCACACACTATACCATAATAATCTATCATATCACATTACATCTTTCATATAATGAAATTACATACCGTACCGCGAGGTATCATATCATAACGCATCCTTTCGTATCTCATCATTAATAAAAGCAGAGTGGTATTCTTGAACAGATGCCCCTTAAAAACGTCACTTTTGTGACCCCCACTGAACTTCCGGTACACATTCACAAACAATAGAGCGCCTGTAGACTATTTCTGATAACAATCAAAAGACACCGAGAAGAATCGTTCCTTAGTTGAACTTGACCTTTACATTATTTTGAATTTAGACTGCGATACCAAGCTCAACCGCTAGATGTCAGCGTACCATAAGGTTTCTTTAAATGTGACCGGACTACAGGATCCGTTCAACAAATTGTTTAATTAAAAAAATAACAAAACAAAATTCCAAAATCTTTTATTTAAAACAAGTATTATACAGTGAAATAATAATACAAATGAACAAAATAAAATAAAATATGAATTGCTTTATTAAAGAGTGTTATATTATTAGATAATATCCAAACACGAACCGGAAGTTAACTGGGCGTCAGGGGCACGCGCGTCCTATGGAACGGTCTTTATGTTGTTATTTCAGTTTACAGAAGTGAAATTAGTTGCTATTTTTATATTAGAATGTATTAAAATAAGCAAAACATTCGAAGACAAGAAGTTGATTAGGTTTAAAAACTAAGAGATTTAGCCCATGAACGATTTGAACTAATTCAAAGACATTCAGTGTCGAACAACTTTTTGGGACACCTGTGTAATATATCATCTTAGTAACAACACACCAAACATACAACACATTTTTTAAGAAGTCTCTGTGTGTATAAAAGTCATTCATGTACCTGTGATCGTGAGGAAATTTTGACCACCACTGTTGACACATCCGTCTATCTTTAGTCGTCGCCACTTTCCCTCGATAGTCTTCTCCTTTACCAACAACACACTTCCTGACATAAACTGAGTGAACAACAGAACACATGAGGATACACAACACATCTCACGACAACAACACAGCTGATAGCATTTCCCTTCAATCTTTCAAAGAATCAGATGCGTTTTAAAACATATTTGACATTATAGACGGTTTCATCAAAACAAAATTAACAAACGTTACTTCTGTGACCCCAAATTAACTTCCGGTACACATTCACAAACAATGCCTGTAGATTATTTCTGATAAAAGAAACCGAGAAGAAGCGTCACTTGACTGATATTGTCTCTCCAATATTTTGAATTTAGACTACGATACCAGGCTCAACCGCTAGATGTCAGTGTATCATACGGGTTCTTTAAATGCGACCGAATTTAATAAAATGAACATACAACAAAACGAATCTTTGATTTAATACAATTATTATACAGTAATGAATGAATTAAATGTAATATTTATATAAACTAGATACAAAATAATTAGTTATATTATTAGACTCTGGGCAAACACAAACCGGAAGTTAACTGGTGGTCAGGCGATGAAACGGTCCATATATAACAAAACATAATTCATCTTTATAATGTTGTGAGAAACAAACCTTTCATCTCATAGAGATCGCAGTTGACATTTCTCTTCACATCTCCATTGTCTCCATCACCGACCCACGGCAGATGTTTACACACCACAGATGAACGGAACTCATAATTAAATGCTCTGAAAGGAGAATTGATTCTGTAAATATTCAATCAGAACTAATGCAGGACATTATTAAACAAAAGACTCTGAAAAAGAGAAATGAAAAACAGCAATGCAACCCTTTCAAATCATCATCGTCATCACCTTCATCACAGACTCGAAGTCCAATTATTTTCTTTTACAAACAAGCAAATGACATAAAGCACACAAATGCATAACAAACTGTACAGAAGTGAGCACATACTGTAAGAAGTCAATGTGTTATACAAATACAGAGATACCACTGCCTCCACAGCCTGGACTGATCCATGTAGAACTTACCCTTATATATCATTTTTTGACTCATTTATCCAGATACATGTACACATGAGATACTTTTACCATAAGTGAGCAGTTTATAATGGTGTGCAATATGCAATATTTTAACTTCATCTGAACAGAAACCAAACTAAAGTAAGAGTATGTGAACTGACATCATTGGACGTCGTCTCTCTGTGTCCTCATCATCTGTCAAATCCCCAAGATATTTTACTTTCACACCAACATTAGATTCTTATCAGACAGCGTGAAAACTGGGAAATTTTAAACTTTTCCATCTTAGTTCTTCTAATCGTTATAGTACTCCTGTTAGCATTATATATATAATATCATGCTCAAAGCCAGAAAAAGAATATATGTATAAGAGCTGCTGAACACCGGCACTACTGGGACTGAACACAACAACATCATCTGCACACATGATGTGATTCACTAAAATATCCCAATTCACATCTTTTAATCAGTCAATAAATGTGAAAACATCAGAACACATTAAATGATAAGTGCTGATGGACAGGTCAGTAGTATGTTTACTGGGACAGTGATGATGATGTGTGTATGAGACCTGCATTCTGGACTCTCAGTGCAGCGTTTTGCACAATCCTCCAAAGTGATGCCCGGCAGAACCTTTAGCCGATCTACGTTCCAGGACTTCAGAACCAACTCACGACCTTCAGAACGCTGGAAATCATTCAGAGCACTGCGGTACCCTGATCAACACACACACAGATGTTGGGTTTTGGTGTCTTATGGGGACGTAATCCATTTTATACTACACAAACTGTGTATCATATTCCCTGCCCCTAACCCACCCCCTAAATAAAATGATCACACAAAACTTTCTGCTCTTTTAGATTTTCAAAAAAGTTAATTCTGTTTGTCCAAGTTTACCAGGTACACACACACACACACTCACTCACTCACTCACACACACACTCACACACACACACACACACACACACACACACACACACACACACACACACACACACACACACACACACACACACACACACACACACACACACACACACACACACACACACACACACACACTCACTCACTCACTCACTCACTCACTCACACACACACTCACACACACACACACACACACACACACTCAGCAGGTCATGTGTGATCTGTGTGTGTGGGCCTTACACAAACATGACCTTTGATTCTGTAAACTGTGTTCTTTTTAGAAAATTCCCAGTGACATGACACATCTGCACAATGATGCTCACATAACATCACACATAACACCGGCCCACAGCTGTGTAAATCCACATGCGTGTTAAACATCAGTACCCTGTCGTATGAACATCTGCATGTACAGAGACTGAAGAGAAAATCTCATTCTTTGACAAAACTGCACTGTGGAAGCAAATAAATTGCATCAAAATAAACCCACAAACATACTAGAATGCCTTCTGGACAAGAGTGTCATCACAGTTCTTTCATTTGATTGGTCATATTGAAGCTCTGAATCACATACAGCGAGTACATAAATATCTGCAGAACATTCTCATCTACACACAAAAAAACGAGTAAAATAATATTTAAAGAATGAATCAATATGAATGCAGATGAAGACATTCTGAAAGTTGATAAATGACAAAAGAATATTGATCTTACCATCAACTGCGTCAGTCCAAAACAGCAAAACGGTGAGAAAGAGTAAAATCATGATATAAGTGCTTCTTTACCCCAACAAACAATCTCACTGAAGGACTTTGAGTCTGTTCGATTGATCACAGGAGAGAGAGAGAGAGAGAGAGAGAGAGAGAGAGAGAGTGTGTTTGCTCTGCTGGCCTGACAGAACTGGATGTTTCCCAGTTAATCCAGTTTAAACAAACAAGGTTAAATATCAAACACAATTACATCATATTCTTCATCAATTCTTATTTAAGTGAATTTAAATTATGAGCTCAATACATCTGTGAAATTATACAGAACACATTATTTATGCTTCTTTACATGAGAATGCTTTCTTCAGTTGTTCAGACTCATGTCTTGTCAAACCAGTACGAGATTCTTCCTCAGAACGCAAAAGAAGATATTTTGAAGAACGTTGATAATCAAGTAAGATGGAACTCCATTGACTTCAATTGTACGAACACAAAACCACCGAGACATTTCTCAAAATATCTTCTTTTGCGTTCCACTGATTAACGAGTCACATACAGAAGCAGGTGAGAGAGAATAAATGATGACAATTTAAATTTTTGTGTGAACTGTCCCTTTAAATACAAAAATGTTTGAGGCTGTAATTCCGTGAGCGGTCGGCAGAGGTCAGTGTGGGTGTGTCTCTGTTAAACTTCTTCCGGATTCATATCTGGGTAGTTTAATACTTGATATTGTCATTTATTCAGACAGTTATGTCATTTAATTATGCTTGTATGTGTGTTTGTTTGTTAAAGTAATCTAACTAAACTCTGTGTGTGTTCTACAGAAGTGAAAGCGCGCTTGAGTTCTGCTGAACTTTGATACGTCAGTCAGAATGTGTGAAGTTCGGTTGTCTGAAGGCTCAGTTCGGGTCCAGATGTGCGGGGATCAGGCGCTGTTTTACCGCCAGGCTCTCCCCGCTGGCTGTACCGCACGTCTGACGGTTTTGCTGCTGCACGGGATCCGGTTCTCCTCTGAAAACTGGCAAAATATCGGAACTCTGGAGACTCTGGCGGCCGCCGGTCACAGAGCGCTCGCGCTCGATCTGCCCGGTGAGCTGTCACTCAAACACTGAAGCTTAAATACCGTCATACAAGATAAGAAATGAAGCATCAGTGCAGCTTCTCTGCAGTCCTATACCGTCATGTTTACTTGAGGCATTTCTAGGGTATAAAACATGGTGAAATTAAGCGACAATAGAGAAAACATGAAATAATTCAGTAAAGTCAACATACAGACAAAATCAGTTTTCCTCATTTATTGTGAAGTACATGACAGATGTATATTATATAAGAAAACGACTGCTTATTAAGTCTCAGAAGGACATGTATAGATGATTGGCAGAACACATGATTGGCAGGTGTCCGTCAAATAAACTCATCGCTCGCTCTGTCTGATAGGTTTGGGTCAGTCCAAAGCGGCGCCGGCTCCGGCATCAGTGGGTGAACTGGCCCCGGGTGACTTCCTCAAGCAGGTGTGTGAAGGTCTTCAAACGGGTCCTGTGGTGGTCATCAGTCCCTCTCTGAGCGGCATGTACTCGCTGCCGTTTCTCTTTCAACACAGTGATCTGGTGAGGGCATACATCCCCGTGGCTCCCATCTGCACAGAGAAGTTCTCAGAGGATCAGTACACCTGCGTTCAGGTGAGATCAGTGCTCATCATGTGACCTGTCTGACTCTCGTCTGAGGGAAACCCTGAACACTCTCAACTGAACACCTTGAAATAAAAGCGTAAATGTTTATTCTTTCTTTCCTGTACAGACACCGGCTCTTATCGTGTATGGAGACCAGGACAGTCAGCTCGGGGAGGCGTCACTGCGTAACCTTAGTCATCTGGCCAATCACAGAGTGGTGGTTATGAAGGGGGCGGGGCATCCGTGTTACCTTGATGATCCTCAGACGTGGCATAAGACGCTCCTGGAGTTCTTGCAGATGTTATCGTGATTGAAACACAAGTGTGTGGTGTCTCTGATTAATGTTGCTGCTTCAATATTAACCGCTGCTTAATATTCCAAATCCTAAAGAAAATCTTAGTATTAAACTCATTTACTTTAAGTTTCCTAGCAGGAAATCTCTGCTCAGATGATCGACGTAATACGCATGTGAACCCTGACTGTGCTGAAATGACTTCTGATACAGACAGTGAAATTAAAAATGACATTTATCTTTTCTTCATGAAATATTGCAGCGCTTATAGTAAATAACTTATCAATGTGGGTAATTGTCTTTTTAAAATTCATAATCTTCAGCTGAATCTGAAAAAGCACTCTCGAGCTGAAATGACGATCCATCTCAAATGACGTACATTAGACAGCTTGGGCGGAGCATCCGTTAACTCCTCCCCTTTAATTGTCAGTCTGCTGTTTCATTTCAAATTCGATGCAACAGCTGTTATTACACATCCAATTAAATCGCAGTTAAAAATGCAAGCCACGCCCACTCATTTTCTCATAAGAAACTCCTTTTCACTGAGAAATGGGTCAGAATACGGAAGTAAAAACGAACGCAACATCTGGTTCACAGGACTTTAAAGTTAAGAATGAGACGCTAGATCAATAGCTGCACATCAATGTCATATTCAACGTTCTTTGATCATAATTGTGAAACTATGCACACTTTTCATTTTCAAAAATCAACACACATTCTGTAAAGAAAAAGCACTCATGCGTATGTGATCACAACTGACACGTGTGTGTTTGTGTGTTCACGCGAAAGCAATCGTATGGTAATGTAGTCTTAATAATGAAAAAGAACCACTACACAATGCACTGAAGTGAAAAATATGAACATTATTTAATAACTGATTCTCTGTAATAAACAATTTGAAAATATTTTACAAGGAGTCACAGACACAATATTTTACAAATTTTTCCTTTGTGGTTTTTTGTTGTCTGTACAAAAGAAAATGAAGCAACATGAAGCCTTGACAAGGCCACCGACACACAAACTCTCACCATGATAACAGAGCTCAAGTCATATGAGTTTAATCAGCAGTACGGTGTGATTCTCTATATTTTAATACACGTTTAAACCTCACTCGTGTTTAATTCAATTTCTCCTTTGTGTGTTTTTTTTCTCTATATTTATGTTTTTTGTACACGTTTGTCACGGATCACCAGACTAAAGACTACGTAATCACATACACACGTCTCACTGATGGAAACGCGCCTACAGGGATGTTACTTTGGAGGGGGAGGGGCCACGGGAGAGACTCCTCCCGGTGGGTGGGGCAGACCCCTCCCCAAATGCAAGCTGCTTCCTCTTTTAGCTTTTCTTTTTGAATACTATTGTTTTTTTTCTCTCTTTTTTTGGCAAAAGCAAATCTTTCAGACCACTTAAAAACAAGGACTTTTGTTCCACAGTGAATTGTGACACAAGACAGACACAATCATCATCGTTCCATCGCGAGCGTCTCGCCAAAACGCTGGGCAAGCGCTTCCTCGCCCCTGTACATCGACAGTGTTCCAGAATTAAAACAAATACACGCTTTCCTTAGAAAATAAAAAACTAAACAAAAAGTATGGCAAAGTTTTTAAACTGCTCGCTGGGATAGAGGACAAGGCATATTAACATCTCTCTGAGCTCTCTTTACCTGATGTGAAAATATTCTCATCATCCGGCAGAGAGGAACACAACAGCCACTTGACAGCCATCTAACAACATCATGGTAATATTTCTTCCGAACAAATGAACATTCTGTCATTGATTCACGGCTGTGTGTGATGAACAGCCTGAAGTGCACATTTCTGTTTGTTGGCTCATGATTGGTTGCAAGATGTGAGAACCAACAGCAATGATATTCAGGAAATGACGAATTCAGATTGAGTCTGTTCCTCACCAAGTGCGAAGCAGCATCGTACGAGTGGATATGATCATGAAAGAATGTTCATTTATGGGTGAATTTTACCTTTAACTTCATCAAGATCAAAAGCACACGTTAAAAACAGTCTTCATTTTTTTTGCTGACATTACTACATATGACCATGCACACGAAATTCAGAACAGAAGGACATTTTGGGGAGTTTTTCCCCTTCATCAGTCTGGTGGACGGGTCTGAAATGGGAATTCAAGAACAGCGTGTGACTGCGTGTCCTGTGTGAAGGTTTGAGGTCACGTGTGATAGCGTGAGATTTAGTGTTGCATTCAAGTTTCAAACGTAAGTGATGTGTGGAGTTAACACTGAACAAACAGTGTGTCCAGCACAGACATGCAGCATTCAAGCACCTCTCAAAATACATGACATCATCAGCGCTGACACAACATGACATCATCAGCGCTGACACAACATGACATCATCAGTGCTGACACAACATGACATCATCAGCGCTGACACAACATGACATCATCAGCGCTGACACGACATGACATCATCGGCACTGTTCATGAGTCAAAGAGACAATCCACCAATAATCATAATAGTTCTGTGATTTCCTCGTGTCGGTCCAAACAATGCTTTTGTTTTCTGCAGATCATTGAAAAAGTTCAGTTAGATTTGTATCAGTTTGAAGACTGATTAAAATGAAACAATTTTATATTTCAAGTTATTTGAGAAGTCATGATATGATTTTAATGTTTGAAAAGACACAAGAGTAAATGACAGAATGATATTCATGTTTGGCTAAACTTTACCTTTAATGTTTCACTGACGCCCTGAAAACTAACGTATCTGAAATACTCTTTTGACACTTCTGTAAAAACCACAAATCTAACGTCATCATTCACTGACAACACTCCCAGAATACTCGTCTCACAGTTATTTCACATACACACATCATGACAACAAACATTGATTCATTTCCTTCTGTGCTCACACACACGCACGCACGCACGCACGCACGCACACACGCACACATGCACACACGCACACACGCACACACACACACACACACACACACACACACACACACACACACACAAGCGTGTGTTTGACTTCACAAAACATCTGTTTGTTGTTGCTTTAAAGAAACTGAAGAACACTGACCTGAGGACTCCATCGTGAAGAATCATAGACAGTGAAGTACATGTAGATGATTTTTTTTTTCTTTGTGAAACATAAAGTGCTTAAAAACTCAATGAGAACATTAAGATTTGTTGTGTAGTTTTGTACAAGATCGCTAATATAAAAACTAGGTTGTCAACAGTTAATCTTGATTAATCGCATCCAGAATAAAAGTTTGTGTTTATGTGATATAAGTCGCCGTACGGTGCATATTATTTTTGTATTTATGAACACACACATGAATGCATATAATATAACAATTAATACACGTTTATTTGGATTTCTTTATTGTTGGCAAATATCAATTATACACTTAAATATTTCCTAAACATATAAACAAGCGTGTGTGTGTTTTGTGTTTATAAATACACAATTAATATGCACAGTACACAAATTAGTATATATTATGTAAACACAAACTTTTATTCGGGACTCGATTAATCGCGATTAATCGTTTGATAACCTTAAAACAAACTTGAAAGTGCTACAGAAAACAATGAAAGACATAAACGTGCTTGTGAATAATCTGAGATTTGGACTGAAATCACAACAATAACTCATTCTTTTATAGAATTCTATAAAAGAATTCTATAAAAAACTGGTTCTATAGAACCAATTCTATTTCTGTAATCCTACAGTCAGTTCTGGAGCCTTAGGCTGTCTCAACAACACTTTCATAATAATCTGTAGTATGCAGTATGTACTGTATATTGTGGGCACTGCGCAGAAGAATATCTCCCATGATGCACTGCACTCAACGTGACCTTTAATCTCTCGATTCGTCGATCAACGAACTCGATACCAAATAATCATATTCAGTCTGAGAGACGACAAACTGAACGCCCACCGCTGCACTGCTTGACCCCAGTATACAGTATATCGTGCGTTGTGTTCTCAACACTGATTTTGTTTTTAGTGTCCTGAAGCTGTAAGCTCCAATGATAGTCGAACTCTTTCAACACACACCTGTAAAAAATAAGCACACAAGTGGACATGACAGTGAGCCAACGGCCCATTACAGAGAAGAGTTTGAGTTCAAGAGTATGTTTGAGTCTCGTGTTATAAAATAATCTAGAAAATAAAGTATATATTCACCAACACATAAGTGAAGTTCTCGTACAAACACAATGCACGATAGACATTCTGACATCATCAACATCAAAAAAACTGCGATTCAATCCATCGGGTCTCTGTCTCGTCTTCTGCTTGATTGTTTAACACATTCTGTCATGGTTCACTCACCCCTACTGAAGAATCTTCACACGGATCTTTTCCACACAATGACGGTTCACAGTGATCTCTCCTGTCGAGGTGAAAGAACACAACACAACCCCTGTGCTACGTGACGCTCTCACAGTTTGTGAAACACAAGATTCAGAGTGACAATCCTTCAGTTTGAAGAGATGATGATGACATCTGAAGTATGAAGGGAATAACAATCTGTTCTGTAAACAACTCAGACCTATAGCACACAATATGACTCAGACATCAGCGTGAACCGTCACTGAACAGAAAACTCAGAGTAGAGATTCTTCAAGAACGCCAGCGGAACAGGTTTGAGATTAGGGTGACGACTGAACCTTTCTTTAAAAACAAACACACGTTCCACATCAGGCATCTGTGTAGTCTGACTCGTGATAAAAGACACAAAAATAATCTTAATTTACTAAAAGAAACGAAGAACTGAAGCCCTTATGAGCGGACGGTAAACGCTTTTCATCTCAAGCACTTTCACACAGACGTCAGCCTTTTTATTTTCATCGTCCTCCTAATTTGGCTAGAAAAACACAACAAGTCTCGTTTTGGCAAGAAGTAGATAATAGTTTATAAATAAAAGCTAATTGAATAAATAAGATCTATCATCTGTCCCTTCTCATGTCATTACTCTATTATATGGAGGTATGTTTTTAATACTCTTCTCATGTCGTTACACATGTGTTTTTTGTTTGTTAATCTCTTATAAAGTTCTGCGATTCTTTTATTTTCTTGTTACCGGAAGCTAGACAGCGTCAGAAAGTTGTGTAGCCCACGTCTACATGACACGCGGATTACAGCACACGATGGATGTGACGATGGTAACAATGACCTTTCCTCCTTAGAGGCGGAGTCAAAGGAAACTCCTCCCCCATGTGAGGGAACAGTCCGTGTCGTTTTTTCCACATCTTCGTCTCTTGGTCCGAGATGTCCGCCGTTTTCTCAGTACTGACTTTGTTTAGCTTCCTGTTTCATAAAGACACTTAGCTCCTCCCACAAATGCTCTCGATTGGCAGGCGACGACGAAGATCTGCAACGGTCACTAAGCAACAATCTGTGAAGCTAAGTGGATGAAGCAGTACGAGCGGGCTTCCATATAAGGGCAGGAGGAAGTCCCTGTATATTATCTATGACTAGAGCGACGGGGAGATAACGGAGGCATGAGGAGGAGCGAGAGGACGAGACGAGGAGGACGGAGTTACACTGAGGGGCGGGACAAAACACAGAGGAGGAGGAGCTGGAGGAGGAGTAAAGTGAAGAGTGAGGGACGGAACGAGTGGCCCCGCCCACAGTCTGATGTGTTTTCCTGTAAAAAAGAGACAAAAGTGTGTGGATTTAACTTCACAAAATCCTTCAAGCTGCAAACAAAAAAATTGAACACACTGCAAAAAAATTACATTCTTACTAAGTGTTTTTGGCTTGTTTTGTACTACAAATGAAGAGTTTTGTTCCAAAATGAGAGTTATAAAAATGTTCAAAAACCATGTTTTTTTTATTGTGCATTCCAATTAATATCAATCAAACTCAAAATAATAACTAAAATAAAATACAGCTAATTTACACAATAAAAACATGATTTTCGAAATGATCTCATGTTGGAAATAAACCTTTCAAATATCTAAACATTCTTAATTCAAGATGCATTTTCTTGACAAGAAAAGTGACCAAAGAAATTAATATTGTATTGTTTAATATTTTTAAGTTTATTTAAAAAAAACTTGAATGAGGTACTTGAGAAAAAGTAAATAAAGTTACACAAATGAAGTCTCACCACATCGGCATATTTGTTTTGCTCGTTTTACCTTAAACTTACTTAATTCCAATATTATTTTTAATAAAACAAAACTTAACATCTTAGGTCACTTGGCAAGTAATTGTACCTTGTTTTGAGTAAAAATATCTAAAACTTCTCAAATCAAGACAAAAATGCTTAGTCAGAAAGTTGATTTTTGCAATGTAATGATTAATCATTTATGTTTTTTATTGTGCATTTCAATTAATATCAATCAAACTCAAAACTAACGAACACAATAAAAACATTATAACATAATAAAAAACATGATTTTTCAAATGATCTCATTTTGGAAATAAACTCTTTTAAATCTTAATGACAAGAAAAAGTGACCTAAGATATGAAGTCTCTTTTTAAGGAGAAAAATATAGGAATTAATTAAGTTTATGGTAAAAAAAACGACATAACTAATCTAAGTCATTAAACGGAGAGGAACAAGTTATAAATTGTAGTTTTACTGAATTTTTCAGAAACTAAAAAATATTGAAGAGTTTGGTCCCAAAATGAGTTTTATAAAAATGTTTAAAAAATCATGCTTTTATTATGTTTTATTGTGTAAGTTAGATGTATCTTTTAGTTATAATGGCTTAACTCAAAACAAACCCACTGCAGTTAAATTGATATTAACTGGAACACACAATAAAAAAAATGATTGGTTGCATTTAATTTTCTCCTTTTGGAAGCAAACTCTTCTGTCGCTCTCATAACAACATCTATGTGCTTGTACATACATGTTCATTATAGTCGAAGCAGGGTTTGGGTCCTCTTCTGTAGCGCGCCGTGGCTATCGTGTCACATATGTTCGGGTCCTTGTCTGAAGAATGGAGGGAATTAAGGAATGTATTCGTAATGATCATGTTTGTAATAAAGTACGGCTGACGTTGAGGATACATTCAGTCTCCACCTGAGACAGTTTCTCCATCTCACAGGAGTTACAGGAGAGGCGTTCAGCCACCACAAACAGCAGGTTAGTGTTGTTTATTCTCTTAGCATGAATTAACCTGTGGATCACACACACACACATGATCAGTGAAGATCACATACGGATGATAGGACATGTTTCAGTGTGATGATGATGATGATGTGAGACCTGGAGCAGTTATCACAGTCCTGTAAGATGTTATAAGAGCTGCTGATGTCACTGAAGTAAAACTGCGTCTGAACTGTAACACAACTGGTCTGTTTACTCGGGTCCATCATCCCCTCAGCATCCACCTCATCTACACAAACACACACACAAGCGTATTAGACAGATGTCAATCACTGTCTACGCGATGATGTATACACACACACACACACACACACACACACACACACACACACACACACACCTGTCATGAACCAGCTGTGATAGGCAAATCCATAAAGCATCTGCTGCAGTAATGACCTGTAGAGGAAAACAAAAACACTTCAAACCAAAGACGACTCTCTTGTGCGTTTGTGTAAGGTCTTCTGTCACTGTATCAGTGTCATCGTGCACGTCTGGTTTTATTTGTATATATGGTTCTATCTCACCAGGCGGCAGCTGATGTCCACCAGGCGACATTTAAAACATCAGCAATAGTGGGCTGAGGAAAAGAAACCACACGTAAGACCGCATCTAGACGGGTTTGATTTAAAAACATTCTGCATCCATTCATCCGTCGGTTCTGTCTTACCACAAACACGCCTCGACGGGCGGCTCCTGTATTACTGCTGGGCACAGGGTCACACACCGACTGATAGTCATACGACTGCTTGCGATTGTACAGAGAGTTGTTATAGAGAGCGTAGAAGAGTGTCGGGTCCACCTCGCTGAAGAACATCCCGATCTGCACGTGAAGAAGAAACCAGTTCAGAGACAGAGACCAGAGCCGATCTAAGCGGTTGCCTGGGGCCCCGCAGTCTCTAGGGGGCCCCCACGAAATTACATATTTTTGTAATGTATTTCCGACACTTCCATTTTCTCACGCAGGGCTGTTGCCACAGTTTTTCCTTGTTGTGTGTCAAATTACACTAAATAAAAAAGATTACATCATACTAAAGGGCTGTGTGGCTTTAAAAGGGGGTTTATAGTTTGTGGTTAAAATAAATACAAAATGAAATGTTTAAATGCATTAAACAAAAAATTCCACAAGCTTTGTACTGTCTACGCTCAAATTTTAAAGGGGCAGTTCACCAAAAATCGGAATTCATTAAATTTTTGTCATGATTCTGCCTCATCGTGTCATGTCTTTCTTGGTCTTGTGGCAGAATCATGGAAGGGGGTTTTGTTTATGCGAGGCATTTTGGCCCTTTGGCCTTGCATACTCTCTCTTCGGTCTCGTCTCTGTTCCCGCCCTCTCATTTCCTCGCTAGTAATTGTTAATTATTTCATGCCCCGCACCTGTTCCCTATTGATTTGGGTAGTGTTTTGATCTATTGTATTATTTATCCCTGTCCTTGTTACCCCATCGTGGGTCTTTGTTTTATGTGAATAAATCTTCTGGGTTCCTTTCCTGCACACATCTGTGACAATTATCAAATGTTTGACAATCACAACACACGTAATGCAAGACTTATGTGGGGTTGTAATCAAACATTGATAATAGTTGACTGTATTGGGACACCCTCAATATAAAATTCTGCTTAGGGCCCCGATAGGCATAGGCCGGCCCTGACAGAGACACGCAGCGTCTCCTGATGTCATGAAGTCTCGTGATGTGTGTGACGCTCACCCTGTTCCAGTGATCTTTCTGATTGGACATGACGAGGAAACCTCCGTCATCTAGAAGATAACACAGCAAGTCCTGCACACATTGGAATAAACACCACACACACGGTCACTGGGTTTGAAAGGGATGACTTCATCTTATGCACAATCATTGGAAGTTATCCACTCATGACCGGTCTCAAGATTCTCTGAGAAACACTGAGGATGCTAACACACACTTTCTCTGTCTGTGATGTGCTCTTACCTCACTGTTGGCTTCACAGTCCATCTCACAGCCACTGGTTGGTCCACACTGCACAAGAGAAAACACACAATGTTTACACTTGTGTGTGTACTCCTGAGAACATCTACATTGTAGCTGCGTCTGAATTCGCTCGCTCGTTCACTATTCACGGTATAGCGGATGCTTAATAGTCGACTACATGGGGAAGAAGTGATAAAAATGAGTGAACGATTTCAGACACTGACGTAATATATCATACGTCTGACAGAACTGTCACAGACATTCATCATAACGCTTATATAAAACCTGCGTGGCTTAAGTTTGTAAAGTAAAATGGTTCATGTTTATTGTAGAGAACAAAACCACAGGTTGCCACGTTTATTTACTATTACATTTATTACGTTGAATAAAATGACTTAAAGGTTCAGACCCTATGGTCATGCAGTTTCTACACCAGTAAAGGTGGTAACAAAGGTGAATGCGGATATGACGCCATTGACAGGCGACTGCACAGCCCGTGTCACTAAGCGGTTAGGGTTAGGAAACGTTTCATTTCAAATTTAAAATCCTCATTTCGCAAAATAATTACATTCGCTTGAGGTGGTTTTTTATCTTTGCATAAAATGCTTATGCGAAAAATGGGAGATGAAAATGCATTTGCCGAATAAATTCCTCCAAAAAATCACGTAACTGAGACGGCGTAACCTGATCTTGTTACACAGCATAAGATCATTCTTAAATGGCTAGCCAAAGTCGTCAAAGTATTTTGTAATGGCCTCTTAGAATGGTCACGACTGTGTTTCCCAAACAGCAGGCATCCACAAAGCAGCGCATTTATTGTGTTTCGTAATGGTCGGCTTGCACAAGTTTTATTCTACATGAAAAATATATTCAGTGGCTTCTCTTACTTTCCTAACTGATATTTAGGGACAGTTTATTAGTAAGTGACGGTTGACTAGTTGGATGGAAACGGTGATTATTCGCAAATGTTTTATGCGATATTCCAATTTTGCACATACGTTAAATTCATGTGTGTATGTGTGTGTGTACCGTCTGTGTGCTCTGCCGGCTGCTGTCGGTGTGGTTGCTCGCCAGGATCTTGAATTTGTCTGTCCAAGCCTCAAGATCAAGCTTCACTCCAACAACTACAGGAGGAAGAACCCAATGAGAAATGTCTGATTCCGTGCGTTTAGATGAAATCCTGACTCATGGTGACATATAGAGCGCACCTGCGGGTTTAAGGTTGCTGGATCCGATGGTGATATCCACCGCTGTACTGACCAGAATGCCGATGGTGTCGTTCTCTGGGTTCAGGATGTCGTCATTGGCTGGAGACAGAAAGAGTCAATTAAAGCAGCTTTTAAATCAGATGTGATGATGATCAATAGAATGAAATTCTAGTTGTCCTCACTGGTGCGGTACGGAGCTCTGAAGATATAACCCTTGTTGTCCAGACTGCGACGATAATAACTGGCACTAAACGGCTCAGAGTCCTCCTCCCATGACTCAGCGGCCCTAAAACACACAAACACGCAAACAGACACACACACACAAACAAACACACACACACATTTATGCATTTAGCAGACGCTTTTATCCAAAGCAACTTATATTGCATTAAACTAGACTTTTGTATCTGTGCAATCCCTGAGATCAAACACATGACCTGAGCCATGCTCTAAACACTGAGACACAGGAAAGCCACACACACAAACACACACACGCACGCACAAACAGACACACACACACGCACGCACAAACAGACACACACACACACACGTACAGACACACATATGTGCAGACAGACACACACACACACACACAGACACACACACGCACAGACACACACACGCAAAGACACACACAAACACACTAACACAAAGGCACAAACAACACACGGACAGACACACACATGTAAAGACACACAATCGTACAGACACTAACAAACACACAGACAAACTCGCAAAGACACACACGAATAAGCTAACACTGACATGTATGGACACACACACAAAGACATGCAGACACACACAAACAAACCCTCACAAAAGCACACACATGCGCAGACAAATACACAAACACACAAACACATGAACACGCACAAACACACACACACAAACAAACACACAGACACACACACACACACACGCAGAGACACATGCACGCACGCACATACACACACACAAACGCACAGACAAACACAAACATACGGACACATTCAAAAACAGACACTCACACAGACACTCACACACAGATACATGAACGTACACACATAAACACACACACACACACACACACACACACACACACACAAAGACACACACCAACACAAAGAAACAAACACACACGCAGACACTCACAGGTACAGACACACACAGGTACAGACACACACATGTAAAGACACACACACGTACAGACACTAACACACTCACAGACACACTCGCAAAGACACACACAAATGCACAAACACACACATGTACGGACACACACACACACAGAAAGACACGCAGACACAAACAAACACAGCCTCACAAAAGCACAAACACACGCGCAAACACAAACGCACAGACACACACACACACAAAAGCAGAGACACATGCACACACACAAACAAATAGACACATTCAAAAACAGACACACGCACAGACACTCACGCACAGATACATGCACACACATAAACACATGAACACACACGCATGCAGAGACACATGCACACTAAACACACACATGAACACACATGCAAGCACAGACACAAACAAACGCAAAGACAAGCACAAACAGACACACGCACAACCTACTTATTTGGGAAAACTCTGGTCACCCCTCCATCTGTGGCTGCAAAGACGGCCAAAAATCCATACCTGGAGAATCACAACACGCACACGCGTGTGATTATACTGTAAACACAATGTGAGGAGACTCAGCTTTTGTTTGAGTTCAGTGTCATACGTGTTGAGATCTTTGGTCTTCCAGACTTTCTCCACCAGCTGTCTGATGATGCCCGTGTCCAAGATCAGATTATGAAGCAGGAAGTTGTCACCTGTGCAGAAGAGTGTGGCGTTGATGAGGTGAAAGGTCACAGGAAGTCATGTCACGAGCTGACGGATGTGTCTAGACTCACATTGTTTGGAGTCTGGCGTGACTTTCTCCATGAGAGCGATGAAGTTGAGCAGGAACTCTGTGTTGTTGGCAGACAGCTCCAGATCTTTGCAGTATTCCCTGAGGAGAACATGTGTTATTCCACCGACGCACACACTGTACAACACGCTTCACTACACACAAACACACACAGATCTGTCTATATACACAACGTCTTCAAGACTTCATTTCTTCAGCTTGTCACTGGTTTCTCTTCAAAAGACATTTAACACGTCATGATGGATGTTTTTATGCTTTGTGGAGCTAAACATGGACATAACGTCTGGTGTTCGAGTGAAGAAATGAAGTCATGAGCTTGAGTGTCATGTTCTGCTAAACTACTACATACATGTACACTGATCATTTGACACATTTCATCTTCTGAACCACATCACACACTGATGAAAATACATCATAAAACACACAAACACATACTGTAAAAACACAATAAACAGTGAAGACGTGTTTCAGATTCAACACAAGTTCAGCTCTAATGAGAATAAAAAGAAGACCATCCTTAAAGAAATCACATCTGACTACAACCTAGAACCAGAAGTTCATCCAGTGTGAATAATGCTCATATAACAACGTCTCATTAACATTTGTTTTCGTTCGAATATGAACGCACAAACACATCCTTGAATTGTTTTATAAAGCGAAGGACATATCTGGTGTGCTATCAGTAGAGCTGAACTTGTGTTGCATCTGGAATCTTCCGTAGAAATCTGACAAACAGAGAAAGAGACGATGAGAACGTTTCACAGGAACTTCTGCAGACGTGACATGCACATGAGCGTCCACGTCTGACCTCCACACACATGCAAACACGCATGAAGACAGGAGAACACACCCAGCTATTACTACAGAGAAGAAAAACTCACATTAATAAATTTCAATCTCACATCAACTTCAACACTGATGGGTAATGAATCAAATGAACGCAGACCTGACATTTAAAGGGACGGTTCACCCCAAAATGAAAAGTTTGAGTTGTCCCTAATCTATATTAATATCTTTGTTGTGATGAACACAGAGAAAGATATTTGGAAGAATGTTCAGACACATTTTGCCCCCCGTTGACTCCCATAGAAGGAAAAAATACAATGGTGCCCCAAAACTGTCCTACATTCTTCCAAATATCTTCTTTTGTGTTCAAGAAAGAAAATAAATTATAAAGGATTTTTCCTACTATCGGAGTCAATGGGGGGCAAATGTGTCTGGCTATGAGCATTCTTCCAAATATCTTTATCCTCCAAATAGACATGTATACAGATTTGGAACAACTCAAGGGTAAAAGTCAGAATTTTCTTTTTTGGATGAACTGTTCCTTTAACTGAATTACTTCTGAAACTTCACATCACACATATTTGCAGATTATTAAGAGAAATGTAAAGCCGTGACCAAACTGAACGAAGAAGAAAACCCCCTGAACCTGCTGAAGCTCAAACTCTGTCCCACACACACACACACACAGACGGTGGACACACACTACAGTACGGCGGCTACTGTATGTTAGCGATGGACGTATGCATGTTCACACAGAGCTACCTGGGTGCTATGAACACATGTCCCTCTGACTCAAAAGTGTTTGGCAGCAGAGACTCAAAATCTGCAACAGAAATGGGCAAGATTATCCGGAGTGAAGCGGCGGACGGAGATCACAGGGACATTCTGAGAAACAACTGCTGCTGCTCTCCAAAAAGTGCAGGAACGCAGTGGGGACGTTACCATAGCAACACTGAGGAATCATGGGGGATCTCAGGCGTTAGCCACTATGGTGCCTTGAATCGGATGGGCCCAAATAAGCAGAAAGCGGACGTGTTTTGGTTGAGTGTTTAGAAGTCTGAGAACTGACTTGCATGAAGTGATGAAGTGAGTTCTCAGACGGGTTGTTCACTGTCACTGTGTGACGTGTCGCTTTCGTCGTCAACAGGCATCAACATGGCCAACTGGTGTTGTGCTGGGATTGGGTGAGGCGGGGGTCCTGATGGAGGATGATCACCCCGCAGACCGACAGCATCAGAGGAAAGTGCCGGGCGCTGAGAGGGCCGAGACAGGGCAACCTCACTTCAGAATTTCTGCTCTTGATATCTAACATCACGCGAGCCTTTAACACAAACACTTGTGCCCGGGTAGTTTTCCCCCACAATGCCTTGCACTTTCCGCTTCTGGATGTGCCCCGTGATGACAGTCTGAGGGGTGATGGACAGTACAGAGGAGTCAAGCTGATGAAAACACAGGGGGAGGTAAGAAAAGACGACAAACAAACCCATCGCCCTGTCACTATGACAACAGGAGAGGACCTAAAGGAGGGCACCTAGCTGAGATTACTTCACCGGATATTAACCAGCCTGAATAAACCCACCGCTGACCAGAAAACAAAGATTACTGGACGCTTAATTGAGTTCTCAACGGTAAAAGATCTGAACTAAAGTCTAAAGTTTAGAAGAAACAAACTGACAAAAACTACACAAGTCATCATTCTAAATGGACATGAAACTGTCAACGGAGAGAGAGAGAGAGAGAGAGAGAGAGAGAGAGAGGGAGATGAGAGACACTTTTCTCAAATGTAGCAGACACAGGGATCAGAAATGTTTCCACATCAATAGACATAAAATATTAGATTATACTTCAGGAGATGTCCGAGTCGAAGGAGAGAGAGGGTGAGTGAGTGAGTAAGTGAGAGAGAGAGAGAGAGAGAGAGAGAGAGGCAAGCAGGCTGTAGGTGGGGCTTCAGCGGGGAGTTTAGGACACGGGTACAAGGGAGAAGAGGAACAGAAGTGGTGGACCAATATGGAGTTTATACTTGCCCTTGAAGTCTGATCCATCTGAGGAGGAGAAAGCAAGAAAAGAAATAGGGGGGGGGGGGTAGGGTACAGGGAGGAGGGGGAGGAGGGAGGTCACAGACAATATTTTATTCAATGACTGTTTGAATAAAAATATTGTGTTTGTTCAAAGAAAGAAAATCAAGTCATTGAACGGGAAATAAAAACAAATGAACAACTAATATGCAGAAAAAAAACTACGAGAATGAACGAACAGAAGAAACATCTGAGAACACATGAGCATCTTCTGAGACAAGAACCTAATGAAAAACACACGTGAAGACGAGAGGAACGCTTTGGGAAGAAAGAATACGATTAACTTAAAGAGAACAAATAAACAAGAATTCAACTTCAAGAAAGACAGAAAAAAGAGAGAAATATAAAAAGAAAGAAAAAAAAACAGAAAGTAAGATAGATAGAAAAAAGAAAAAAAGATTCAGAAAGAAAAAAGAGGCAAGAAAGAAGGAATAAGATAAAGAGAGAAAAAAGAAGGAAAGAAAGAAAGAAGAAGAAGAAAGAAAAAAGAAGGAAAGTAAAAGAAAGAAAAAAGGAAGAAAGAAAGAAAACAAAGACGAAAGATAAAGAAGGAAATTAGAAGAAAGAAAGAACGAAAGAAAGAAAACAAAGACAGAGATAAAGAAGGAAAGTAAAATAAAGAAAAAAAGGAAGAAAGGAAGAAAGAAAAAAGATAAAGAAAGAAAGAAAAAATAAAGAAGAAGATAAAGAAGGAACGAAAGAAAAATAAAGAAGAAAGATAAAGAAAGAAAAATAAAGATAAAGAAGGAAAGTGAAAGAAAAAAGAAAGAAAGATTAAGAAAGAAAAAAGAGGCAAGAAAAAAGGAATAAGATAAAGAGAGAAAAAAGAAGGAAAGAAAGAAAGAAGAAGAAGAAAAAAAAAAGAAGGAAAGTAAAAGAAAGAAAAAAGGAAGAAAGAAAGAAAGAAAACAAAGACGAAAGATAAAGAAGGAAATTAGAAGAAAGAAAGAACGAAAGAAAGAAAACAAAGACAAAAGATAAAGAAGGAAGGTAAAATAAAGAAAAAAAGGAAGAAAGAAAAAAAAAGATAAAGAAAGAAAGAAAGAAAAAATAAAGAAGAAGATAAAGAAGGAACGAAAGAAAAATAAAGAAGAAAGATAAAGAAGGAAAGTAAAAGAAAGAAAAAAGATATAGAAAGAAAAATAAAGATAAAGAAGGAAAGTGAAAGAAAAAGAGGAGAAAGAAAAAAAAGATAAAGCAAGAAAAAAAGAATGAAAGAAAAAAGATAAAGAAAGTAATAGAAAGAAAGAGGGAAAGAAGAAGATAAAGAAGGAAAGAAAGAAAAATAAAGAAGAAACATAAGAAAGAAAAAGAAAGAAAGATAAAGAAGGAAAGTGAAAGAAAGAAAAAAGATAAAGAAAGATAAAAAAGGAGAAAGAAAAAAAATATAAAGAAAGAAAAAAAGAAAGAAAAAAGGAAAAGAAAGAAGGAAAGATAAAGAAATGGAAAAAGAAAGAAAGAACGAAAGTATAAGAAAGATTAAGAAAAATGTGCAAGAAAAATAAAGTATGAAAGAAAGAAAGAAAGAAAGAAAAGAAGCAAAGTCGTTCCATCTCTTGAGCAGGACAATGGCCCATCAGGGGGGATTATGGGATTTTTCTTCTTCATTGACTGATTCTAAAGCTGACGGCACACACACACAATACATGACACACTGTGCACTCACACAAAATAACAAGAAGAAATCATAAACACAAGAGATCTGACAGAAAGCAGCATGCCACCTTAAAAACAAACAAACAACCGAAGGAACGAAATGAAACGTTTCCAGACAAGAGCTGCTTCAGAATCAAAGTCATTGTGAGAGAGAAGACGAGAGCATTTGAATGTTTGGCAAAAGTAAAAATAATAGCACACGGTCACCATTATTTTCAAGTCAGTCAACACAGTAAACACGGCGATCACCTCTCAGGGCTTCAGTGAGGGTTTTTCTTTACATCCGCGCGGGGAAAGAAAAATCACCTCAGTACAGAAGAGCATGAAGACAGGAGGGGAGGAGGGAAGAGGGGTGTGGGGGTTCACGGACGTCCTCGCGCGTCTCATCGGGATCCACGCTCGCTCCGGAACCGCCGCGCCGTCAGTGAACAGACGGGAGCGAGTCTCCTCTGATTGGACGAGAAGGTTATGGGGGGGGACAAGGGGCAGGACGTCTCTTTGGGAAAGAAGAAAGGTGAGAGAGGGGTCGGCGTCAGCTCGCCCCGGTACTTACACTGAACTTGAAGGATCTGATCGCTCAGGTTTGCTTTGATGTGATTTTCGCTGTAGGTCGGCAGAACGAGACCCAGACTACACGGCAGAAGAGCGTCACGTTAACACAAGATATCAAAGCACACTTTTACACGTCGGACATGAGCATTGACGCTAAGTGACCTGTAATTCGTGCCCTCCACCGGAGTCCATATGTACGTCCTCACCACCTCATCGATGTAACGCTAACAAACAAACACACAAATCAGATTAGCGGCCGACGCTAGCAAACAGGTGTGAGACTTTGAGAATCATCACAAACCTCATCAGCAGATTTAACCAGACTCCTGATCTTCTTCTGTCCGGATCTGCCATCAATCATCTGCCGACGGATCTGTGACAGACAACACTTCAGTCCTGCATATGTTCATGTCACGGTTTCAGTTATGATGGGGCGTGTTTATTGGGGATGAAACCATTTAAAAAACCTCACGCTACTATAATGCTGGCTTCACACCAAGCGCCAACAATCGCGTTCTTCCCTCTTTATTACACCCCGGAAAAGTTCTTTATTTGCGAGCGAGTGACGCGATCTGGCAAATATTTTCAACCTTTGCGGAAGACGAGTACCCGTGTCCTATTGATGCGCGGATTCGCCGTGTTCAGACTTGACTTCTTTTTCCAAGCTAGCGTCTGTTTTACATTATAATCTTATGGCGTAAACCGTGTTTTCAAAAACGTCCTGAGCGCCTTTTTAAACGCCAGCGCCGGCGTCTTTTTCTGCAGCTCAGAGTGTTGAAAAAAGTTCAACTTTTCTGAAAAAAAACGCCCTATGTCAAGCTCCTTTTCACAGCTAACCAATGACAAGTGAGTAGTGTGTTGTTTCCAAAACAACATGCGAGGAAAGTGATTGGCCGAAAAGACTCATGCTCGAAAAATAAAATGGCGGCCGAAACGTGCCATGGAGCATAGTTTTATATAAATGTAAGCTTAATTTTCTCTTTCAACAACTTTTGATTGCATTTCTAGCAAGAAATTGGTAGTTCTTAAATATGTAGTTATTGCAAAGACGATCTCTGTTCTCAAACAGATTTCCGTTTGGTTATTTGTAACCAAATGCAGCCAGCGTTTTTTATTATACTAAAAAAGCGCCTTTGTTAACTTTTTCTTGTGAAAGAAGAAGTCAAGTGTTAACATGGCCTTAATTGGTGTTCAGTGTGAACCCAGTGTAATACCTCGGTGTAGTGTCTGCGGTAGGATCATTAAAAAGACAAATGAAGACTTGGAAAAAGTGCCTTAAGTGTTTGATAAACAATTTTATAGTTGAAAATTGAAGCGTGTCATATTCTGTTCCATTAAGAGAATCGGGACGACCCGTTTGTGCCCGGGAGCACAGAGCGTTTTCCCGTCGTTAAACTAGCAAAAGTGGATTCGGACACGACCTGTGTGCACCTGCGCTTCAGACCAAGATGGTTCAAATAGGGCCCAAACACTTCAAATGTAAATAATAAAGACGTGTGCAGGCAGAACATTCACCTCTTCTTTGTTGCGATCTGAAAGTTCAGCATCCAGAAAGTCCAATGTGACCGGCTCCTGAAAACTAATAATCTAAACATCCACCAGGAGAAATGAATTCTTTTACAGGTACAGAAAGTGTCAATCATGGCAAATAAATGCATGTCAGACCTCAGTATGTATCTATGACTTCTCACCTTAGGCTGCAGGTCAGGGTGTAACAGAACGTAACCGTTGGGATCGATGGCAAATGTGTAACCATTGGCTCCAAGCTGTGTGATTGATATCAAAGATTTGTCATCTAACTTTGAGAGCATGTGTGTGTGTGTGTTTGTGTGTGTTTGTGTTGAGACACACACGTGTTACCTTATAGCGTGGAGTGAGCTCTTTAATTTCACTGAGAGCGACGTCCACACCCATCACGCCAAGAATCAACTGATTCTAGAAAAGCACAAAGTCAAAACACCTTCACAACCACAAGAGGGCAGAAGCGATTCATCGGCTGTCACAACAGAACATTC
Organism: Triplophysa tibetana; assembly: GCA_008369825.1. Classification (NCBI taxonomy): domain Eukaryota; kingdom Metazoa; phylum Chordata; class Actinopteri; order Cypriniformes; family Nemacheilidae; genus Triplophysa; species Triplophysa tibetana. Next base: position 769,443 of record CM017905.1, on the reverse strand, counting down.
ATCTTGTGTGAAGGGTTTGAAAACATCAGAGAGTTTTTTCCGAACATTATTTTTAGTGGTTGTGCCTGGACATCAATTCAAGTGAGAAATGACGGAGACTTGAAGAAACACAAGAGTGATGCGACTGAACTCTTCATTTCTCACTCACGCTGATGCTCAGGTTTTCATCTGTCGGCGTTCAATATATAATGTGTTCAGACATTGCCAATGTTAAACACTTTAATGGTTACGGGTTTATTTATAGCAGTATCATCACATACACACTTCTCCTCTCACAACGCTGTTTAGTGTTTACTGTCAAACTCAATCGAGTGTCAATGTCGAGCCGTATGTTAAACATATTCAATATTCATTCAGCAGGACGGTGAATCTCAGAGGGTTTGTCAATGTCATTTAGAGAAGAACGCTGATGTGAACGTGCTCACGCTGCTAATATGACACAAGGGTTCTATGATCCTACAGGACACGTGTGTCTTTATGCATAAACAAGTTGCGTTTAAAGTCCCCGTGAACAGGAAGTGAGAGACGTCGCAATTTCGAATGAGAAAAATAGTGGGCGTGGCTTTCGTCTTTCTCTGTGATTTGATTGGATGTATAAAAATGCCTTTGCAATTGAAGTGGAACCGGGAGCTGACTGACAGCTGAAGGGGAGGAGTTGACGGAGGCTCCGCCCAAGCCGTCTAACACACGTCACACAAGTGCTTTTTCAGATTTTAACTGAAGATTATGAGAGGACACAGATTTTAAAAAGAGAACGACATGATGTATAAAGCGGCTTTGCAACAACAATAATATAAATCAAATTGAATTCAAAATGTACAAAAACACCAGCGGTTGATTTATAGAGATCTTACTTTAGAGTTTCCATCAGATGTCAGATTAAAGACCGGCATCGTTGCGGTGATGACCAGGCCCAGACCCTGGACACAACAAACACAACACCTTCTTATTCACTTTGCAACACGCAAACAAAAGAAAACATGACCTATATGAGAGCTGAATATAAAGTGCTTTTAAAAACGTTTATTCCATATGTGTAGTAAGGTTTCATTAAATAAAGTAAATGAAGTGATATTCATGTGATGTCATGTGCTCAGCAGTTATACATCTGGGGGTTTTATAACTCGCTCAACCAATCAAAATCAAGGACCAGAACTGAGTGTTTTATAAACACAATTTGATTTAGTGATTTTACATTTTGTAAAATACATGTTGTAAAATTGTGTAAATGACTGCGATCACAAACGCTGAACAGAGGTCGAATCATTCACTGGTTTATTAAACTAGAGACACATTTGTGTTGATGAAGTGATGATGATTCTCACCAGAGCGTCCTGATAAACATTGGTCCACTGAACCTGCTTGGCCTGTTCCCCCGCCAACACCATCGGCCGACCCAGAACATCTAAATACTCCTGATCATAACAAACACAAACACAAACATATCACAAACACACAAACACAGAATGAGCACTGTAAACACTGATGTTCTCATTACATCACCAGCTCTCTCTCTCTCTCTCTCTCTTTCTCTCTCGGTCATAAAGCAAATGGCTGAGACTGAGCGCTTCATTACAAAAAGCATTGTGCTGTTAAAAGAGTCTGCTCGAGGGGCTGGTAAAACTACACACAGACACTCCTGACCCTAGCAAATCATCCTCAAACACGCATTAAAGCATTATACAGCTCTCTCTCTCTCTTTCTCTCTCTCTCTCTCTCTGTCACATGACTGTTGACTGATGTTGGGTCACTGTACATACGACCTAAAGCCCTTGTGTCCAAATCTCATTTTCTTTAAATCCTTATGACTGTAATAATATATATATATAGCTACAGAGTATATGGCTCACATTTAAGAAATCATTGTTTCCAGACGGGATGGATATTCAGTATCGCATATTTAATTCTGATGCATTTGTATTGGGTTTGTATCATAACAGCTGTGCAGAAAACACATTATAGAACAAACAGCTGAGACACGAGAAAGATATTTTTGAGAAGAATGTTTTCAATGTTCATGAAATAATGTCACAATGTAGCAAACACCTCTGACATGTTTCTGCTGATATGAGAGTGAAGTACAGCATTACAGATGTGTTCACTCAACCTGAATGAACATTTAAAGGTGTAAATCTTTAGCTCCCTTAGCAGGAATCTCATGTTGTGTGTATGAAAGCTGTAAGCGTGTGAAGCATTAGAACACATTTATTTCTTAGGGGAACGCTGCTGCACTGACAGGTGTAACTGAGAGCGTTTAACACTGAGCCGGTGACAGACAGACCTTTAGACTCAGTGTAGAACAAACTGCAGAAGGCTGTGACATCAGTCCCTAAACAACAGTGAGACGAGGAGCGTTCTGTCTGTACACTACAGTACACACTTCAACAGACAGAACAAACACTAAACACTACAGAGATGACGGCTGTGAGAAACCACTGACTGAGTTAACAGTATGTGACAGTGAGGACGACAGATGAAGGTGCACAGGTGTGCATGACCCCTCACACCAATGCTGGCACACACATGCACACAAACACGCATTCGCACACACATACACACACTCATACAAACATGCACACACACATGTGCACAAGCACACACACCTGTACACACACACTTGCACAAACATGCACACACACACACACACACACACATGTGCATACACACGTGAACACACTCACACACAAGTGCACGAACAGACACACTTACACAAACACACACATGCACACACTCGCACAAACGTGAACACACTCCTGCACACACACACACACTTGCACAAACATGCACACACAAATGCATACAAACATGTACACACGCACACAAACGCGCACACACACACACACACACACAAAGATACACACACACTCACACAAACGTGCAGACACACAAACACACTCACAGATCTCCTGAAAGCTATTAGAATAAGTGTCAGTTCCCAGAATAACATTACACTCAGTCTAATGGAACAGCTGATGGTCTATTCAGACGTCTGATCAGTTTGCCTGCGGGGAGGTGAGACGCAGGAGAGACAGAGGGATGTGAGAGAGACAGAAAAGCTGGAAACAGGATTGAATAGAGCGGCACTGGATTGGAAAAGAGATAAGAGTAAGAGGTGATGAAGAGAAGACAGACGCCAGGTAAAGAGCAGACTGAATAATCACACAGCCCAGCTGCCCGAGGAGAATAAAATCAGTCCTGATGCTAAATATAGAAACCAGGAGACGTCCATACGGCCTTCAGTATCACATCTATAAACCCAGAACCAGATTTAAAGTGACTTCAGACCTCATGAAATATAACCAGCTTCAACTCAAGCAGTTTCATATATTAAAGCTCCCAAACGACAGACGACAGACCAGTGAATCGTCAAAATGAATCAAATGAATCGTTATTGTGTGGAGAGATGTGTTGTCACAGTCTGATATTATAGGATGGAGATCAACAGTCTCTCCTGCTTCTCATTCATTCACTCACACACATCCAGAGATCTCAACAGACGGACGCTTCATGAAACATATCCATCACAATAAGAGACTCGCCTGCGTGTTGATTCTGATGGCACCGATGGAAGGGATTTCAAAGTAGTAACCTGTTAAAACAAAAGAAAAACATTTCACTCAAGCACCGTGATGAGCATTAAACGTGTTCAAACCAGTCAAATCCTTCATCAGAGGTCATGTGAGAGTGAAGCCAGACGTGTTTGTGTGTGACATACGCTGGAGTGACAACAGGTGTTAAGCCGTGTCAAACAAACATGTCTGTCATTGTTGCTGCGAGTCTGATCCCCCGACACATGTGAATCTGCCAGTGTGGAGGTGCCGGCGATACACATGACGACACAACAATCCCGTCCAATCCTTGACTTAACAAGAGCGCTTTACATATGCTGGAGAGACGGAGCGTGGGTTATGCTCGCCTGCGTTTGTTTGCGTGTTTGTTTTTCAGGACGGCAGACGTGATCTAGCGCCGCGTGTGAATGCTTCAGTCAGATATGGCGTGGTGCATGTGTTCCGCACCAGAGGGAACGGCGTCTTTGTGAGGGTCGTCCTCTGCCGCTTTGTGATATGGGCGAGTGAAATGAAAGGCTACACGAGAGATGAAGTCTGTGCCAGAGTCTGTCCCCTAACTGCAAGTCATTACACACCAGAACACGGCCGCACACACGACTAATCCAGCAGAAGAAGAGCTCCTGTCTGGAGACGCCTGGAAGTTGTGAACGCGGTTATCGCCAGAAAGACAGATTCTGCTCCAGTAATGAATGAGACTGTGTGGAGGGACGGCGGCGACGATGGGCGTCTCTGAAGAATTACACCAACATTTAACATTAACTTATCAACGACTGAAGAAGGACGAGTGTTCAGAGAGAGAGAAAGAATTATAGAATTTCAAAAAAACTTTACTACAAATGAAGAGTTTGGTTCCGATATCAGATAACTCCATTTTATTTTATTTCAAAAAACATATTTTTGATTATGTTATCATGTTTCTATTGTGTTAGTTTTTTGTTTTATTATGGCTTAAATCAAAACAAAGAAAATGCTGTTTGATTGATATAAATTGGATTGCATAATATAAAACATGATTTTTGACATTTTTTTTAACGGATTTATCTCATTTTGCAACCAAACTCTCAAACCAAAACAAAAAGCAAAACAGATGAAACTAAAATGACAAAAATGAACCCAAGATGGGAGATGAGAGAGAGAGAGAGAATTTTCAAATTTCAAGAACCATATTACAAATATTGACATTCTCCAGACAATCGAATTGAATCGAAAAATAAAATAAAAAATCGAATCGAAACGAAACAACAACAAAAAAACGAAACAAAACGATAAGGATGAAACAAGAATATAATTTTTTTACCCAAGATGGGATAAGAAAAAGAAAGAGAGAGAGAGAGAGAGAGAGAGTGAGAGAAAATTTTAGATTTTCAAAAAACTATATTACAAATATTAATACATTGTCCAGACAATCAAATCGAAACGAAACAAAACAATAAGGATGAAACAAAAATAACAAAAACTAACCCAAGATGGGGGCAAATAATAGGTCGTCTTTAATAACCGTACAGGCACCCCCATAGCACCAAATTAAGTCAAAAGAAAGAAGATCGTTCATAGCTTTGAGGTATCGAAAATTCTAGATCTACTGAATTGAAAAAAAAAAAAAAAATTATAGCTCATGTCTTATTCAATTTTTGTGCTTTCTAGGACGAAACGAAACAACAACAAAAAACGAAACAAAACGACAAGGATGAAACAAAAATATATTTTTTTACCCAAGATGGGATAAGAAAGAGAGTGAGAGAGAGAAAGAAAGAAAGAAAGAAAGAGAGAGAGTGAGTGAGAGTGAAAGAGAGAATGACAGAGTGAGTGAAAGAGAGAGAGAGAGAGAGAGAGAGAGAAAGAGAGGGAGAGAGAGAGAGAGAGAGAGAAAGAGAGAGAAAGAGAGAGAGCAAGAGAGAGAGAGAGAGAGAGAGAGAGAGAGAGAGAGTGAAAGAGAGAGAGAAAGAGAGAGAGAGAGAGAGAGAGTGTGTGTGTGTGTGTGTCTGTGTTAGGTCAATGTTATTTCAGAACTGGCTCTGCAGAAAATGAATGGTTCCGCCTCTTAAATCTGATTGGATGACAAATAAACGATTTGTTTATCAGAGTTAAAGTGTAAATGTTGGATGAGGCTCCGATCATCATACCGTTGTTTGCACAGGCGATCCATTGAAGTGGAGTGACATCATAATTGTGCTGCCCGACAGAGAATGTGAAAACTCTCACCTGTGAATAAAAACACATTCTGTATCTACAGAAGAGATCATAAACAACACTGAAGACACGCAAATGTCTGAACATCACTCAATGTTTTACACGTGCTCAGACATTTGAGTGTTCATGATATTAAAGCAGACAAACAACCAAAGGTGTCCATCATTTCTTTAGAGATCAGAATGTTCACAGTGTCATGAACATGAAATATGTTTTTGTTTTGGCTTTGATTTTGTCAAAGATAAACGGATTCTGGCCTCTTTCATTATCGGATGTCTGCGGTCTGGCTAGTGGCTAATCATATAATATATATCATTTAATTTATATTTTATTCTTTAATAATTGTATCAAGTAATCAATGTGTTGAAAGTTTATCGTATGCTCATTTTATGAAAAAAACTATTTGTTGCATGGATCATATAACTTCTAGTGTTATCCCCCAAAATACTGGCTAGACACAGTTTTAACTTTCCTGCTAATGTCATTTACTTGTTAATTCTTTAGCTTATCAGAAATCTCTACATGGACACATGTGTGCAGTAACACTTGTTTATGTTTGTTTGCTTTGAAAGCGTTTAAAACACAAGAGTGTCTGGATTTGGACTCACAGTTTTGTTCGGCCAGTTGTACTTCTCAAAGATGTCTTGAGCACGATCTTCTCCTCCGTCAGTGAACATCATTATCATCTTATTGCAGTTTGCTCTTGGAGTGCTGGTCTCCTGAGAGAGAGAGAGAGAGAGAGAGAGAGAGATTGAGAGAGAGAGAGAGAGAGACAATCAATCCACACATACACTGTTTACTTTTATTCTATCTCATGTTTCTGCCTGATTTGCACATTTATTATATACTGTATATTTTTATTTTCAATATTTACATATATTTTATTTGATATTTCATTCCATATTAACAAGGCCACACACACACAAGCACACACACACACACACACACACACACACACACACACACACACACACACACACACACACACATACACACACACACACACACACACATTACACAAGCAAAAACACACACACACACACATACACACACACACACACACATACACAAGCAAAAACACACACACATGCACATGCACACACACACACAGACTACAACCACACAAAACACACAACTTATAGTATATACACTGTACATATTGTCTATGTTCAAAATTAACATTCAGTTTGTGAATCTTTGAACTAGCAGCACAACTCCATCAACATAAACCTTTTCTGCTCTTGTATTGCAAATCTCATTACTGAGTGAAATAATCAGTTTAGTACAAGAATGAAAACACAAGTGACCTTGAGTGTATGTGTCTCTTTTGCGATCACACATTTGACCATGCGCGCGCGCGTGTGTGTGTGTGCATGCGCAGGCACGTCTGCTCAGCTAATCATACGTCTGCTTTGGCTCGCAGCTGTCGCAGATTGTTCTCTGATGAGTTACCCAAAAGTCCCCTCTCTCTCTCTCTCTCTCTCTCTCCCGTCCAATCACAGCTGTCAATGACATTCGGCCCACGCCACATCACCCTGACAAGATTCTAATAAAGATAAATAATACTCCCACAATTACACATTTACAGCGCTTTCTCCTCGTCCTATCAGGCGAGCAGACACGAAAAAGATTGAAACGACAGTAGAGGTGGAGGAAAGAGAAGCATTCTCTGGTCAGGAGAGAACATCAATTCATCTCAGTGTTTGTCATCATCAATCACAACATCAGGGTCTGTTAGAGCAAAACACGGCGTCGTAAACGTGATGAACCCACACAAACGCTGGCTTTCTCTCTCACGCATCATCAGCGCATCATATTTATCATCCCGTCTGACAAAGCATTACTCTCCACAACACACACACACACCAGTGACTAATGAAAGCTCGTAAATATCACACGTGTTGATCAAATATGGGTGGTATGTTGAATTATATCCAGCACTGCACATCCTCATACATGCTCATGACTTCATTGTAAATGTTGTTGGGTTGAAGTTACTAATTATGAAATGTTTGTGAAGATTGATCCGTGTCTTACGTTCAAGAGCTGGTTGAAGGCAAAGTGAAATCCCGTCTTGTAGTCTGTGGTTCCTTTCGCCTGCATTTTCATCACGGCCTCTTTAAAGATCTTCTTGTTCTTTATATTGGCCTGGACCAGTGACGTGAAGCACGGAACCACAGCGTGAGCTTTCTCATTAAACTAGAGAAGACAGACAGACAGAGAAAGGCCATTAGAATGTGATGGAGACACTGTGCGTTCACACCGCCAGCGGCTCTGTCGCTAGTCTTCCTAGCTTTGTTTGCTCTAGTAACATTTATAAACGAACTCTGTAGTAACTGACGAGAGACGGATCACGTGAGCTCCGCTCTTTTACTTCTCGTTGCTCATCAATCGCCTCAAGTACAACAAAACATTTGTTTGTACGATTCGAAACACAATTCTATTGTCAAAGCACCTGTCAAAACTTAGTTGCGTATTTAAAATACAAAATTTGAGTAACTATTTCATCACAGTTACTTTGAGATGTGTCTATTTTGAGTATTTTAGATTACAAAGTGATTAGTTGGAATTTTTATGTCATTTATTTAATTGAAGCATTAATATAAACTGTTACAGGAAATTTATGTTAACAGCAATCTGTGATTCATTGACTCCTTCACAAAAGCAGTTCTCCTCATAAGTTTCACTCCGCTTGCAGAATATGCAAAATCTGGGTTCATAGAAGTGACATGAAATATTATTTCGTACTGTCCTGAATAAGTGTGATAGTTGTTACTTGATTTAGTAATATTTAGGTAATTCTACTTTTGGTCTCACAATTCTGACTTTTTATAACTCTAAATTCTGACTTCATTTCTTAGAATTGTGGACTATAATGTCAAGAGGAAATCCAAGCCCTCTATTTCAGGGGTGTTCAAACTTTATGATGCCAAGGACCCCAAAATATGATTAATATTTTGTGAGGGACCCCCTTTTCTAAAATATATATCAATCTATATTTTTTCTGTGTAAAGAAACGTTTAAATAGTCAATAGGATATTCTAAAGAAAACACATAGTTTCTAAACCAAAATAGTCGGCAACAATTTCACTTTCAGTAAGATACTATAGTGAGAAAAACTCACTAGAATGATTCAAATAAAAAACAAATCTGGAAACTATCCATAGCAGAAAAGCAGATAAACACTGTGGACTTTTATCATTTTTCCGGGGGACCCCTTGCAACCTTCTGGAGGCCCCCTGGAGGTCCCCGGACCCCAGTTTGAAGCTCTATTTGGTGATACCTTTGTTTTATGTCCCTTATTAGTATTCCAAAATATTTTGATTAAGTTACAAATCTTGTTTAATCTACCGAAATACATTGCAGTTGACTTTTTGAAGCATGTATTTTGTAAACTGTAATGAAATACATTTGAAAAGTAACTTTGCATATGCTTCACCTGACCATAAAACATGGCGGATACGGTACATCTGAAATGTATTCAGCTCATACTAAACAGAACGTTCTGTTTTAACGGCCGATAGGTAAACACTGTCACAGTATGAGATGAGGACGCAGGAAGTGTTGAGCTGTGTTTCGCCTCAGTTCTGATGCTCATTTTGTGTTCTCTGAGCCAGGATTAGGAAACACACACTAAGAAGCTGGGATCAGCCGGGATTACTGCCTTCCAAATGTTTCATTATGTGTGTGTGTGTGTGTGTGTGTGCACACGTCTCATCTATGACCTGCCATTGTGTTCTTGTCATCACATTTAATCTGCATTCTTACTCTCTTATAAAAGAACAATTCATAGGACGAAACATGTCTTTTAATGAATGAATACAGTAATATCAATATCTAAACTGCATGTTGAAATGTGTATGAGTGAATAAAGAAAGGTAAAATGTATGTGTGCGAGAGGAGAGTGTGAGCGCGAGATGACTAGAGTGAATTTTGGCTTGTTCCGCCCCTTATAGAAAAGTGTATGTTTACTTCATCCTCTGGTGCGTGTTGTGTATTTATGATGATGTAATCTAGACGGAGTGACTGTGTGTTCTCACCAAACGCGAATGAAGCATTAAGCGCAAGTGATGTAGATATCAATGCAAAGAAGCGATAGTACATCCTGTGGCGTGATTTGTGCGAATGAAGTGGCGAGAATGACGCGGCACGAATTGAGTGTTTCGGCATTTGACCCGCGAACACTTGTTGAATAATCTTAATGTTGCCAAAAAAATTCGCCGCGTTAACCAATCAGGAGCCTGCTCTAGAAGTGACGAGATTATGACGTAGCGAGCGGAGGCAGAAATCCGAAAAAACAATGTAGGACAAAATCATCATTGCTGTATGTGAATACCTGGAGCTGTACCATACATCTTTTATCAAAGCAGGAATGAAAATCTTATTTGGAAGAAAGTGAGTGAGGATGTCGGACAATCTGGTAAGTTGTAAAAAAACATTCTTCACTCAATTTGAGCTATACATTTATATATCAGAGACTGGAGCCGTCTGGCAGAAGCCCCTCCCATGACAGCAATTCGCATCTGTTGTGTTGTGAAGTGAATATCATCCGCTAAAGTAAACTCAAAATGTTCAAGCGTCTAACTTCACGCAAGTTGCGTTTGGTGGAACGTTCTCTGAGAGGGCAAAAGTAGTATTAACCAATCACAGCCTGGTGCGTTCTGATCCAATCAAACCAGGGACAAAATGTAAAGATCTATAAGGACTGTGTGTGTACATACCTGAGCCACGTTAACATAGTCATCATCAGACAGCGTGTCCAGCATCTCCATGACAGAGGTCTTCATCAGTTTCAGGGTCAATCCGCTCACACTTCCACTCCTACAAACACAACAAACATGAAGACTACAATCCACAATCTCCTCCGTGTACCGTATGATCTGAACTCATTTATAAACGGATGCTTTTATCTAAAATGATGTTCAGTTCTACACACATGTCAAACCCATGACCTAACAGCTCTGAACACGATACTCCAGCCATTAAGCTTTACAAAACGGCAACATGTGCCACAACTGCCGTTGCCAAGCAGAACCTGTTGCTAAGCATCTCTCATCTCCAGCACGCCCGTCTAAAGTGGATTCTAGACGCCGTGTTAAACGCAGAGTGGATGTGAACGGCGTGATGCGAACGGAAAATAAGGAGGACCCACGGCGCCTTTTCAAAAGGGAAATGACAGCAGCGCGTCATCTGTAATTTCTCTTCCAGAATTAGACGATGTCAGCAAGGCAAACAGCATTCTGGGAAAAGGCTTTCTGACAGATGTATTGTTTCGTTGCTCCGGCAGATACAATGAGATCAGTGTGAGATCTGTGTGGCGGGACTTTTGATGGGCGTGAGATCGGCAGCTGTGTTAGCTGTGTGTGTGCGTTATTTCAATTACACATCCGTGTCTATTTAAGGTTAGCGCTGACTGCCAGCTAGCGACAATTAACTTCCATTAAGCATTTTCCTTGAGAGCTTCGCTGGAGAATATCAATACTTCGGCACGTGATGAAAATGAAATGAAACTACACCACAGCCTTACAAACGACACTTCACTTCACAAAGACTTCTTTTAAACGTGCACAGAACCTCACTGGTTGAGAAAGGTTGTGCGTGTGATGCTAAACTGTTTTTCACTTCATCTATTTTAAAGGTCAGACGTTTTAAATTCAACACCCGCAGCACAGATACTAGCATCAGGAACGTCGTTTGTCATGGCACTGAAGCTCATATTTCAGGTGAAACACTGAGGCGTGTGTGCTGTTCCTCTCTGTCAACAGGTGGCAGTAGAGATCCACACGTCATAACACATCAACACACACACACATGACGATCACGTGTGTTAAACGTCCATGTGTATACAGAGAGAGATTTCTTACACATCCACGATGATGACCATGTCCTTTGGAGACGAAGCACCCTGAATATACCTGGAAAACACAAAACAACACACAAAGAGTCAGTGCTGACATCACAACAAGACAACAATTACACATGTAAGGCACTAACATGATAAAAGACATTTCTAGATACAACTGTGTTTTTGACATGTAGTTACAGGAACTACAGAAATCAGGAAGCTAAATCTAATACTTTATAAGACTCTTTCATGCATTTTGAGATCTCATCGCCTCTTCAAGTTTCAATTGGTGGGACTGCTGACATGGTTTGCTCTCCCTCAGGTTGTGTTAAAGCTTCATTGTGAAAGATATTTGTAAGAATGTCAGCAATTTTCAGTTCTGGGACGTCATCAACTACCACAGTAGGACAAAAGTACAGTCTCCTTTTGTTCTGTTGAACACATGAGATATTTAGAAGAATTTAAACTTACTGAGTAAATGTTTATGAAGAATACGTACGGTTTATAAGCTCTGATTTAGGAAGTTTCATTTGTTGAATCTGTTTGGATCTAATTTGTCTTATTTTTTTATCAATATCAGTCAACAGAGGAATGTTATCCGTCTACTTCCACAAGAGAAAAAATCTGGACACGAAATGTGAATTTTAACCGAATGCAGACCTTCCGTGAGCCGATTACTTTCCATTTTAAGGTAAGAAACAACGTTCACATGTCACGAACAGGCAATTTGTTTCAATCATTTGTAAATATAATGTTATTAAAAGACATATTTATATGTAATCTGTCGAAAAACCTTTCAAAATGATTTGCTGCATCCGGGTTACTGTGTGTTATCTGTTTGAGAGGTTGCTGCAAATGTTGCGAGTGGCCAATCAGAATCAAGCATTGCAACGAGCCGTGTAATAATACTTTTTAAGACGCCGCAGACTTACTATGAAAGTGATTATTTTTGAGGGGTAAGAGGGAGATTATCATGGAGGATGTCCACTATCACACAGTTTAAGGACATGAAGGACATTCCCCACCCCAGCAGAAGTTGGACACAAGTGGAGGTTTTATATTCTGAAGGTGACTGAAGAAGTGCAGAAGACACGATGACGTCAAGTCCAGACTCTGAGCGGCGTTTATTATTGGTCTGACTCTCCTCCCGTTGCTGACAAACACATTCTTCAGTCCGTCTCTCGTGTCTTTGTGCTGCTGTTAGCAGATCGCTCGGCCGAGAGGGGCTTCGCCAGCCATTTTTAGCCCGCCGGTCCATCTGAACGCAGGATGACAATGAATGATGCGCGGCACTTTTCTGTCAGCGCCGTCGAAATAAATAAATAAGGTCTTTTAACGGTAGCATCTGTCCACCGCTGATAGAGGCTGACATATAGAAAACACAAGTGAAGCCATTTTCACTTCCCGCCGCGCAATTAAAAACACATTACGGCCGACAATCAGCCTCACAGATTGATGGACGTGGCAGGGCGAGGCGAGAGGAGGCCATTGGCTGTGATACAGGCAGGTAGTGTGCTCTGTGTGTTAGTAAATGAGCAGAGCGGTCGTGGAGGATTTCTTCTAGCGCGGTAATCAGGGTGAAGAGGAGACGTGGGAAGAGCTGCCAGGTGCCGGAGGCTCGTGAAGAGAGCTTTTCAAGCATGGAGAAGCGCCGGAGAAATGGAAAAACCCCAAGCAGGGACAAAACACACACACACACACTGCTGTAAATCTACAAATGATGAACTTTGACGCAAAGTTTTGAGCTGAATTTATTACACGGCTACTTGCCACACGAGAAAAAACTAGTGATGTAACAATAACCGGTTTTATGATAAACCACGATAAATACGTCCGACGTTTAGCGATATCGTGTTATATTTGAGTTATCATTAAACCATACCAACTTATACCATGGTCTGTTTGAATACTGGATTCTGATTGGCTGGAAGGTGTGCATTAAAAGCCTTTAACACACGGGTAGCTCCAGTCAGTTTGATTACATTTAAAATGAACTGATAAATGACATATGCATACGTGTTCAACTGGCTAATGCCTTCTCGTTGTGTTCTGGACTTTGACAGAATGTCCTGCTGGTCAGTCCGCCCATGTTTGCAGATCATTTGAACTAAATCGTGATAATACTGATAGCCATGATTATCTGGTTCACTGTAATCATGATGTGAAAATGTCATTCAGTTACATCTAAGAAAAATCGGGTCATGAAATGCGAATTTGAAATATTTTCCCGAATGCAGACCTTCTGGGAGGAAACAACGTTTACTTTCTTACTGACAATAGAACTATAATATGTTATATCACATATGTTATTAAAATACATATTTATAGTTCATTTGTCAAAAAACCTGTCAAAATGATTTGCTGCATCCAGGTTACCGTTTGTTTTGAGCGGTTGTTATCTAAGAATAACGGACTAGCAAATGTCCTGATTGGCCAATCAGAATCAAGCATTCCAACGAGCCGCCTAATAAGTAAGGAATAATTGATGAGGGGGATTCAATTAGTCACAAAGAGGACTGGACGTTACAGCTGAGCTTGGAGGTGCATTAACTTTTGATAATTGAAAAGAAGGGAGTGAAGTATTCTGCTTATACCACGGTTACAACATCACACGTAACTGTGATCAGGTGATTTATTTCAAGAGATTTGCTATGTTTGCTGCTCTTCTAATGCTACTGTGAGTGGGGGACTATTTCTCATCCGAAGTTGCCGGTATTTCAAAGACGTCATTTTAAAGGCTTGAGACGGATTACTTTGTTGGTATTTTATAGTAATAAGAAAGATGTTTAAAAAAAACGGAACAAGTATTCCATCGATGTTTATTTATTCATTTAGTGCCAACTGCAGTTCTCACAGTTAAATAGAAAGCTCGCAGGTGGTTGTTTAAAGCTCTTTCTTCCTCGTCAGCAGACGTATTATTTGATCTAAGCCAATCGTTGAACACATTTACTGCCCAAGCTGTCGTCTTTTTGGTGTTTTTAGATGTTTTTCAGCTTTAATCTTGTCTAGATGTTCTTAAGTGACCGTTTTATTACGTTTGCTAATGCTAACTGCCTTTGATGTTCACTTTTTTTTGCCTCTGACTGGCAAGTCGCCCAATCGTCGAAATGTTCTTACTTTCCACTAATATTAAAAGTTATTTCTGGAAATTGAAACCGTCTCTAATGTTGTTTGTGGTGGACTGTAGCTACAGTATAAATCTGTTATGACGGTTAAACTTGGCGCAGTGATATCGAACTGTGATTCGGTGGACAGATCAAGAACTATTACATTCGTGTGCGTTTAACTAATAAATAATTCACACCTGTAGAACCTTTGTCAGCCAATCAGAATCAAGCGTTCCAAAGCCCTGTGGTATAATAAAACAATTAAAGAGCTTGAAAAAACCCAGATTACTTCTGTCAGGAACATTTATAATCTAGTTTCTTTAGAAGTTGACTCTGGTTTAATTAAATGAAGACTGACATGTGAACGCTAATCCACACTCTCAAAAACCAAAAAGTACACAACAGAAAATTATTTCCTTTTTTATTGCCACATTTCCATGAGAAACACCCGCCGAACACTAGAATTTAAATTCACGTCTCTCTGTTTGCTTTCTGCAGTAAACCCACACGCTCAGGATTCACTTTGTGTTGTGTTTGCTCATGGTCTAATAACACAGCCGTGTGCTTCTGAACGATATGAAGACAGTTTCAGTAAACACAGAGAGAGCTGTGATGATCAAACATCACGAACATGCCCCCGCAAACACTGCACACTGTGAAAGATCAACGGATTCAATGAAAGAGATCAGTTAGGACTAATACAAGAAGGTTCAGACGGGAGATGTCAAAGGCCACAAACACATCTTACAACTAGAAATATCATCAGTAAACGTTTAAAACCGGTATTCTAAACGTCTCACACCGCTCTGACAACCAATGAGAACCGCTGAGAGGCGGGTGGAGATGTTCGTCTCAAAACAGATCTCTATCGTCCCATCATCAGATGAAGGTCTGAAGTGAGGATAGTCAGGAGAATGTGAATGGAAGCTTCCGTTGATTATTAATTCATGTTAGTAAAGATCTGTGTGTTTGTAAGTGTCAGTATCTCTTTCTCTGGGGATTTATGTCTATATTCATCACTGCCGTCATGTGATGGCGACACTGTCCATCTGTGCCCGTCTCACTATACCATCCATGTATTATCCTGATGGATCCAGATGTGGTGTTTCTGCATGAATTCCACTCCGTAATTACCCCTCCACTGAGGACCAGTGATGCCATTCCTTCCCAGTCATTACCCACAATCCCCAGCGCCCCGGCCAGGTGACATGCAGATGGGCCGTCACATGCCAGCTTTATAAACGCACACACACACATACAGACATGCGCTGTAAAACCAAACGGAGATGATCAGGGTCACTCAGAGCATCTGCTGTAGCACATGGATCAAAACACACATGATCTTCAAACTCCTGCTCGTGCTCTTATGTTACCACACATTTACATGTCAAAACAAACTCAAACTATGATACAACTAGAGATGAAACGATTCACCGTGAGCTGGTTGAAAATCAATCATATTTTTTGACAATTCAGGCCGGTTGAGATGTTATTTGAATCGCAGTGCATGATTCCAACAGCAGGGGCCGCTGTGTTCGCTGCAAACTTGGAAAACGTGGATGTGCTGATATTTTTTTGAAATCCAAAAAAAATCCAACAAAAGCACAGACAAAGTCTTGGTTTGTTTATTTTGAAAAGATTTTTGTGTTATTCATTTTTTATTTGATTTAGAATTCGATTTGGAATTTGTTTTCTTTCACAAAGAAACGTGCAGCATTTAAAAAATAATAAAAGGTCTGTTTTTAATTCCTAATTTATCTTAACTCATTTAGTAAAAATCTAGAAAATATGTTAAATGAGTCGCATCTTGAGCCGAGTGAATCGCACGTCCCTAG
>CM017905.1:735397-747897 GCA_008369825.1 Triplophysa tibetana | reverse complement strand
ACAAAAGGATCATAAGAATATAAAAACCTAAAGAGAACAAAGACAAAACAAATCTGTTAGAATTTTGCTGCAGTTTGATGCGCTGCAATGACCCGTCTGTAGAAACATGAAGAGAACGGAGCAGAGCGCCTGCTGATATAACGCTCTGAAACCAATTTATCATTCCTGCTCTTATATATCTCTCTTACCACCCACATACAGACGCATTAAAGAGAAGCATCACATATGCACACATACACACACACACACTCTGGCTCGCACGCACACACTTGCACGCATGCACACAATCCCACACATGAAGGCATGCACACATACACACACATGCACACAAACACACACATGCGCACACACACCTACACGCACACACACACACGCACACACACACACACACCTACACGCACACACACACACGCACACACACACACACATGTTGGGTTTCCATGTTTTATGTTTTTATACTGTACAAGCTGTATATCATATTCCTTAAACCTCACAATCACACAAAACTTTCTGCTCTTTTACATTTTCAAAAAAGTTAATTCTGTTTGATTTATAAGCTTGTTACTTGTTACATGGGGACCAAAACATTTCCCCAGAAGAACAAGGATTTTGGATATTGCTATTTGTGGGGACATTTCACACTCATACGCACACAACACAACACACACCCCATGTTCAGAGTGTGAAGTTAATTATTATGTCAGAAAAGAGTTTTATTAGCGTATCGCTCAGACAGCCACTGACTGTTCACTTCAAAATCCACCAGAACACATCCTGTTTTACTTTAATGGACACACTAACTGTGACGTCTGATCCTATAGTTCAAGTGCATGTTGAAAACTTCACCTTCACTGTTCTTATTAATCACAAGTCTTTCCTCACAGAAAGCGCCGCTGTTTTTGAACTTCACACGCTTGCTCTTAGCAGCACATGCCACAGAGGACTCAGAGAAAACAAGCAGATGAAAGTCAGACTAAAGTCTTTCCTGCGCTACTCACCACGGGCGTCTCCTCACATCATACAGGTCGATCTTGTTGGGTGCTCTCCACGGAGTCGCTGAAGAGCAGAGATCACACGAAAACAACACTCAGAAGCCACTCGCACAATTCTACACAACATAAGATGACACAAAACTCTGAGAAATGAGTGAAGAGTGTGAGGCTAAATATTTTTTCTTCGTTGAATGGATCTTTTCCTTCATTAAACACAAAATGATTACAGTACAAATATTCAGTGATCGTTCTTCTAAATTACGAGTGACTTAATAAAGGAAAGAAAAATGTGTTTGTGAAAAGTTTCTGTCGGTGAAGTTTGATATTGGCATGTCATTAAAGTGTCAGCTGACATCTGGCGTGCCGCTAAAAATACATCCGTCATGAAGTAAGGCGTTTATTTACCTGGGTAGAACCTGGTGACGCCGGTGGCGCTGCCGAACACCTGCCAGCGCAGCGAGGGATCCTCACGAGTGTTCTCGATGAAGACTCTCTCCAGAGCCTGAGTCCAGTTCAGTTCATTCAGGATCGTGGGAGCTGTCGACACGACCAAACATACATGTCAAACGTCTGAAGCATAAATTAAGAAACAGAATATTTGCCTGATTGTGTCACGAAAAAAAAAATCCATACGTTTGACTTGTGATTGGTCAGCATACTGTGTCACATTAGAAACTGTCTGTTTGCTAAAGACCTGCCATCAGATGATATCTGGCCTATTCAAGCGTTATGGACGTGACTTAAAAATGTTCAGAGAATGAATTTTTTACGATTATATTGAACCATGAGGGCAAATCCGTTGCCCTCAAATACCAGTGCTTTTTACTCCCATAACAGCACACATTTAACATTTGGTGGTTTAAACATACGTATATGAGATCTCTCTTCAAATTTGTAAAGCATTTGGTTTATGTTTAGTTCATGATTTTTCAAAGTCAATTAAGTGCCATATTAAGGATTATTATTGAGGACACATATTTGAACCACGAAATGTTAAAATCTGTGCTGTTATCAGAGTAAAAACCACTGGTAAAAACGAATTTTTTTCGTGGTAAGGTTGACATTTTCACAGAATTGCCCATCTCTTTAACATCTCTTTAACATCTCTTTAACATCTCTTTAAATGATTTCTCCTAGATAACAGCAGTGAAATAAAATAAAGAGCAAATGGAAATGTTTCAAAAGAGAGAGCTCAGATGTGTTTCGTCTGCGATCACATTTAGTCATTTAGCAGACGCTTTTATCAAAAGTCAATATAATTGAAGATCTCAATCTGAACTCATCATTTCTCAGCACGTTTACACCTCCGCTCAAGCTCCTAACAACATGATCCTCTAGGAAGAATTACAACACTGATTCATGTTAAAAGATGTTTTAGTGAAGCTAACAACTCAAAAACATACATATGGAAATATTCAGTGCTTTATTCTTGTACGAGACGTTGTGAGACGTGACCTTGAACACGGTGTGTGGGAAGTCGTTTCAACATCCACAATCTTTCACTGAACACAAGTGAAGATCTGCTACAGTATTGCTATTACACATCAGTGTAGAGGAGGAGATGATGTCATCAATATGTCCCATTCATTTTCCAAGAAGAGACAGACTTAAACGTACGTTATGACCTTTTGAGATAAGACCGCCGATACAACTCATCGAATCTACAAAACCTTCCGTGTAGAAATGAAGAGAATTCAAGACTTCTGTTGAGGTGTGAATGACAGACGTCCATCATAAAAACACCAAAACATCACGTCACAATCGTATGAGCGACAGATGTAAGCCACGTTAAAAACAATCAAATGCAAAGGATTGTGGGATATCAGAGGGTACATGAGACGAAGGGAACCTCAGTAGACACGATGATGTTATATAAGCACTAGATAGTGTGTATAAGCAGAACACACAGAGTTCCACACACAGGTTTGATTGACAGCTCATGTACTTTGTCTGAGAGAGAGAGAGAGAGAGAGAGAGAGGAAGTTTTCCAGCGTGTCTGATTCTCTGTAACTGTCTTCACCTGTATTCTCTTCCTCTCTGTGACTGTCTGATCTGCTAACATCTCTCTGTTCTCTCTGTCTCTCGCTGTTACCCTCAGTGTCTCAGTAACGTCTCGCTGTCCTCATGTGAGATTCAGCGTCAGCAGCATCTAACAACAACCACAAACATTGACCTGTCACAGACACTACTCTCTATCTCTCTCTCTCTCTCTCTCTCTCTCTCTCACTCTCACTCTCATTCTCACTCTCTCTGTCTCTCTCTGTCTCTCTCTCTCCCCCTTGCAACCTTCCGGGGGTCCCACAGATTGAAAACCCATGCGCTAGTACAGTATGTACTTTATACAAGCTTATTATAAATCATCAACATCTTGTTCTGATCTAAACTAACTGAACAAATTAATGTCTTTAATGAATTTAGTGTAAAGCAGCACTTCTGACAACAAACACATCTGTTTTAAACGAGTCTGTCAAGTACAGTACAGTCTTAAAGGGACAGTTCACCCAAAAATAACAATTATGTCATTATTTACTCACCCCCAGGTTGTTTCAAACCTATCTACATTTATTTGTTCTGTTAAACACAAAGAAAAACTGTAAGAATGTTTTCAGTTCTGTGACATCATCCACTACCACAGTAGAAAAAAATAGTATATTGTGATGTATAAGTGAGATATTTGGAAGAGTTTAGGATTCTGCGGCACTTTACCATTTCACTACTATGACAGTCCATGATGTCACAGAATTGAAACTTGCTAACATTCTTCCGAACATCTTCCTCTGTGTTCATCATAAATTTAAACAGGTATGAACAAATGGTGACAGAATTTTCATAATCGGGTCAACTATCCCTTTAAATATGCTTTTAAACAGCGGACATCTGCACACCGACTCAAGCCATCAGATTACAGCAGATTTCCATTTTGGAGGTCATTATTCCTCAGACGGTCAGTGAATGTTTCATGGGCGTGCCGGCTAGGTGACAGCTGTGTAGTGCACTTGTTTGGGGCAAAAGCACCGACATCATCGCCACAATATCCTTACAAACAGCAATATGAACACAAACAACATCTGACAGTCTTACAGCCATTTAAACACAACCAATGACATAAACCGTCCACAGAGCACACAGACATCTCTAAATCTATAATAGCTCTGAAGTACAGGACGTTTTGAGTTGTGTCCTCCACATAAGTGTTCAGTGTCTAAAGGGATACTTCACCCAAAAAACATTTACTCAACTTTGCGTTGTTCCAAATGTGTATAAATGTCTTTTGGATATTTGGAAGACTGCTTATAACCACATAGATCTTGCCTCTCATGGAAGGAAAAAAACAATGGTAGTCGATGGTGCCCCTAGAACTGTTTTCTGTTCTACATTCTTCAAAATATCTTTATTTGTGTTCAAAAGAACAAAAAAATGATAAAGGTATTTTTTCCTACAATGGGAGTCAATGGGGGGCAAAATCTGTTTGGCTATATGCATTCTTCCGAATATCTTCTCCGTGTTCATTAGAAAAAAGACATTTATAGAGATTTGGAACAACTCAAAGGTGAGTAAACGATGAGAGAGTTTTCATTTTGGGGTGAACTGTCCCTTTAAGTGAGTGTATAAGTGTGTCTTTGAGGCAAGGATACAATGACAAAGGCCTGCACATTGCTATCGGTCACACACGGGGGGTAATGCAGATTTACTGCGACACACACACACACACTGTGGGCTGTGGCAGGTCATCTACACAAAAATACGAGAGCGGTGCAGATAACAAAAACAGGGGCAGACAAAGGCCTGGCTTGATTTATTATCCTGAGGATGCACGACTTTCTCCGGACAGTTGATAAAAAGACAAATATCCCTCCAGAAGAAATTCGTGGGTGGTTGTGAAACTCATCCTTCAAAACAGGAGGGTGTGAGTGTGTACGACGGCTTTAAAAGTGAATCCATCAGACAGAATTCCTCAGACATGTTTAAGAGCTGTAGTTGTGCTAAACGTTTGGCCCGTTATGGAGCGTAGCGCCACATGACGAGCGGCTTGGGTTATGAGGCCGATTTATGAGGTGTGCTGTGAGCCAGCGATCCTTCACATCCAGCCGATCATTCTTCTGACTGAACCAGCGTCTGCAGGAGGATAAAGAGTGCTCAGCAGCAATGACGGAGAAGAGATATTTTAAGCATTTACAAATCAAACACACATCATTTCACTATTACCACACTAAAACAACTCCACACCTAATAATATAACATCTCCATTTGTATTTGTGTGGTTCAAGTGTGAAAGCACATTAGATGTGGGAAGGATACTGAATGAGACAAACTCTCTGTGTGTTTTATTATTTTACCTCCGCACGCATCTGGAAGGAAACCTAAAGCCCACGTTACATTCACAACGACAGCGAGGCCACAGACAGCGTGACACATGTGATATCAGTGTCAGGAGTCCCGCTAACACCTGTCAGAGCGGATGAACATGTCATAACAAACACGCTCACCTCAGGTTAATAAAGACACACAGAAATGACCCTTCACATCACCTCTACTCTATTTTTATGATTCTGTACTACAAACAGACTCAATACCCAACACTTATCTACTTATCAATGACAGACAACAAAACCCTGCTGTACTGGATAACTTCATCACCTAAGGGGCTTTTACACAAGATTTTTACTTAACAAAAACCAGGTGTTCTGAGCGGGATTGCAATTTGCTGGCCTTTAGAGTTCAGAAAGACCGCTGGTTTGCTGAACGCAGGGATCTTGATGTGGTGCAGGAGGGTGTGAAAGTATGCCGGTGCAGATCCAGTGATGATCCTTTACATTTACATTTAGTCAGTTGGCAGACGCTTTTATCCAAAGCGACTTACAGTGCACTTATTACAGGGACAATCCCCCTGGAGCAACATGGAGTAAAGTGTCTTGCTCAAGGACACACTGGTGGTGGCTGCTGGGATCGAACCAGCAACCTTTTGATTTACAAGTTCAGTGGTTTAACCCACTAGACCACCATCTCCAACTTTAGGCAAGAATAAGTGACTTGAATCTGATACGGGCTTCAACCAGTAGCCAGTGGAGAGAGATGAAAAGAGGTGTCACAGGAGACCTTTCGGGTGTTTGAATAGAAGGCGTTCTGAACCAAGGAGAGCATTGCAGTAGTTCAACCGTGAGATCGTCTGAGTGAAACGAGATGTAGATCTGGGTGTCGTCAGCATAACAGTGATACGAGAAGCCGTGTGCCCGTATAATGGATCCCAAGGATGTCGTGTAGATGGAGAAAAGGAGTGCCCTCCATGACACCCTGAAGGATCCGCCGGAGAGGTAGGATTTGAACAAGCGGAGAGGAGAGCCTGAGATTCCTAGAGATGACATCGTTGCTTGCAGTATCTGGTGATTGACAGTTCCGAACGCTGCAGATATGTTTAGCAGAATCAGGACAGAGGATTTAGATTTCGCCTTGACTGGCCGCAGTGCTTCTGTGACCGTTGGTAGTACAGTCTCGATGGAGTGGTTTGTTTTGAAGCCGGGCTGCTTGTCGTCCAGTAGTTTATTCTTACAGAAATTGGTTTACATTTTTAATGAAGCTCTTAAAAAGGTGAATTTTCTGAAAACATGCATATGAATATTACATGTTCATTCTTTAAGCTCTGTATAGAAAGAAGGCGAATGTTGTATTTCCGTACAAAGTGACAGCACCTGGCATTCATAATCAAGCATTTTTAATAGCGTTAGCTTGTATTTTGTTCTATTTTCAGTACACCAATCTCGTGTAAACGTTCCCCTAAACTATCTGCATTATTAGAGCCATTCCTTGCTGTATTATAATATTTCATAGAAGTATGCATACGGCATTCGTCCAAAGTGTTCTGAATGTTTTGATTCTGGTTTGAGGAACAAGTCAAATTTCAATCAAGAATCTAAATGAGTACCAGTATTTGAGTTCCTTAAGAATGTTGCGATCACTGGAAACAAAAATGACAAAATTGAGTCCAATGCCGCATGACTCCGGCATTTCTAATTCATCTTCCTCTCTTTATAAACACAGAGCTCCCACAAAATCAGCAGAAAGATAAGAGCGTTTAGCTCACGAAGGGCAGGACCTGAGAAAACGAATGGAACAAAAACTTTAATTAAAAGGATACTGTAACCAATAAACGGTGGAAATCTAATTTGAGGAGGTGCTGGTGAATGAATGTTTTTAATGAATGTGCGGGAAGATGATAGTTCCCCTTCAGTGAACAGCGAGAGGAGCTGCCGAGCCGTGAGGTCTGGAGAAATCCACTGTTTATATAAGTCCCAGTTGTCATTGTGCCGAGCCTGTCGACTTCTAGTGCCGCACCAGCTGCGGGAGGAATATCAAGTGTTGGGCTGACATGTGGACACTAGAGTCGAGTTTTGTTATTCAGATTACGTCAGGCAATTAAGCACGTATGAAAAATGACATTGAAGGAACCTCTACCCTAGACTGTATATCATTTATATTATGAAGGTATTTTCAGTCCTCGATGATGCATTCGTGTGCACGCCATGAGTCTAACGTTTAGAAGAATCCCAACCCGCTGAGCGGTCTGTCTGACAGGATGGTCAGTGTTAAATCTCATCATTCTGACAAATAAAAGCCGCTTTTCCTCAGCTGTCATCCGCACACACAATTAGTCTTTCAATTGTACTTTAATAACCACCATTTCCATCATTATCTTCAACAATAGAGCCGCCGAAAACAGAGCATTACACGAGGACATTTCCTTACAGCGGGGATTTAAAGTTTGCTCGGAATAATAATGAACCCACTTGATCTGTATTAGCATATGTGTCGGGGCTAAAGCGGGGGGGTTGTCATGTTGGGCTAATCGTCCTGAAGCTGACGGTGACGGTTGCTATCACTGCTGGGTGTGCGCTGACCAATGCAAACGTTGGCATGAACAACCCATTTACAAGACAAGCGTCAACCTTCTCTTGAAGCAGCGCTGATAGAACACCAACCATCCCGTAAGACAGAAAAAACAAACAATAATCTCAGCGGTGGGTCTCAATTCGACCCAATCATTTGTGATAAAAGTGGCACTATAACAACACGACTGAGCTATAAAGAGAAAGTGTCCTCTGGGTTACCAGACGGATTAGATTTCAAGCGTGTTTGTTTTTAGTCCATCTCTCCTCCTTCAGTCTTCATTTGGGAACAGCCATCAATAATGAGCTGGAAACTGTGTGACCTGTGTTTTTTGTGAAAAGTCTGCAGACCTGGCAGAAGAATTCAGCTGAAGGATAATGAATCAAACAACGAGAGAGAGAGAGAGAGAGATAGAGAGAGAGAGAGAGATAGAGAGAGACATAGAGAGCGATGGAGAGCGATGGAGAGAGAAAGAGAGAGAGAGAGATAGAGAGAGACATAGAGAGCGATGGAGAGAGAGATGGAGAGAGAGAGAGAGAGAGAGACAGAGAGTGAGCGATGGAGAGAGAAAGAGAGAGAGAGAGAGAGAGAGAGAGAGAGACAGAGAGTGAGTGATGGAGAGAGAAAGAGAGAGAGAGAGAGATGATCATCTCAAATCTTAACCCTGTGTCTGCACAGTATGAGCGGTACATCAGAGTTTGTGTATTGTGTGTTTATTGTGTGTATCTTTGGTACTCACAGCCCTTGTAGATGTCAGTAGGGATCTGCACAGCCGTGTTGGAATAGTTGACTTTATTTTTAAAGTTGGGATCATCCACGAACTCCAGAGACAGAGAGCTTGCATTTTCCAGGAGGTTTTCACCGTCACCGTCATCATCCGACTGCAACCACAAGAATGAAGAAACATTACAACATATGAATGAATACACACTTATCTCATGTGCCTTCACACGCAAGCACACACACACACACGCAAGCACACACACACACACTTTCAATATTAGACAGACAGTCATTACACGCACACACACTTACACACAAGCAAACGCACAGACATAAACACAATTAGACTAACACTTATTACACACACACATGCACACACGAGCAAACGTAGCATGTGGCCAACTTAAACTAACACAAACCAGGATCAAAACAAACCATATGCTGTTTTTTAACAACACGGCAGAATTATAAAGGTGGCATTTCTTTTGAGCCACGGCCAGTCTACTGAAGCACAACACAATACAACTTATCTGGAAATCAATTAACGTCAGTGATGCTATCACCTTCACATTGAGCCCTGTCAATCACTCAACACAATGACTTCAGTCTCAACACATTAACATTTGAATACATCGCAAATCAAAAACTCTCTCACATGAAAAAAACTTCAATGACTAACAGTACAAAACCTAACAAACAAATAAATAATCATTGAATAACTCAATTGTAATGACTGAAATCCCACAAAGGCTCCATTATAGGCCCAATTTAAGAATGGTGTGTAAACAGTTGTTGTCATCTCTGGCCTTCAATCCGCCTGCTGTGTTTAACCCCATTAAACGTCTTTGACTTCTAGTCACTGAATATAAACGCTGTATTGAGAAGTTCGGCTGGTGGATGCGACGCAGCAACAGCGGCACCATAATAGACTGAGAAAGACACGTGTGATCTCCAGACCGAATTCCAGGGGGTCTCGATACCTCATGACACCGGTCTCTAATAACAAGGCGCTGAATAATTAGGAGAAATATCTTCTCATTGGTCAAGAAAACACCGTCTCATGAATAATAATCAGACATGGCCACGTCACATCCTTTGACGTAGGCCAGATGAGGATTTTAATCCCGGAAAAAGCTAGAAATGAGCTAGTTTTCTCTACTGCAATTACTTACAGTTGCTAACGTTGTTTTCTATCATGTGCAACAAAACCAACTTTGTTTACATCTAAATAAATGTTGTTTATTGTTCTGTGGCTCTTTAAGCTTCCCTGTAGTTCAGTGGTAAGAGCATTGCGTTAACAACGCATGGTTGTGGGTTCGATCCCAGGGGATTGCAGATACCTATGTAAAATGTATAGTATAAAGCAATGCAAGTCGCTTTGGATAAAAGTGTCTGCCAAATGCCTAAATGTAAATGTAAATGTAAGACCCTTTATAAGCACAAGCCCCGCCCCTTAGCTACTATGGTAATTAGTATTACAAATATCTTTCTATGTGTTCATTGGAACAAAGAAACTTATAGAGGTTTGAGTAAATGATGACAGATTTTTAATTTTTTGATGAACTGTCCCTTTAACCCAAGACACGTCTTTAATATTAACATGATATACAAATAGAAATACTCAGTATTAAAAAAAAAATTTTTTTTGTCGCGTAAGGAAACGAGAAGCTGCTAATTGTTTAATGTCAAGGTGACTTAAGTATTTTAATTTGTAGCAAATGTAATACTTAAATTTTTGATTTCCAGTAATAATGTGTGGCATAAACTGCTACAGTGCATTGTGTTGTTTAATAAATCTCTGAATATGTCTAATGACTCTTTTATAAAGTATCTCAGCATTTGAAGAATCAGTGTTCTTCAGTCCTTCTCAATTCTCTGATGTGTTTTCTTCAGGGGGTGAGGTACAGGTACAGTAATGGGGTTAATTGGGGTTGACGTAGTAAAAACTGTTTGTGTTAAATTCAAACCTCCTGTCAAGTGTGAAGACTTGATGATTTACGGTCTGCATTTAATCGTCTATTAAAATGCAATTACAAGCTGTTGAGATGAATGGAAAATGCACTGAAACTATCATTGGACAGTGAATTCACAGAGAACTTTCATCTGACACGGTTTTCAACTGCACTTTCACACAGTCACAATTCGGAAAATTAAATTAAATATTAGTTTTTATAAACATGTCCTTTTATGCAGATGACTAAAATAATAAACATAAGGTTAACTGCAGAAATCGTAGCATTATATGCTGATAAATACCTCAACTTTATGATTCCGTTGACTCACAAGATGTAGGGTCTGATTCAATTGTAAAGCAGGAATATATATATATATATACTGTATAACCCAGAAATATATTTACTAATAAAGATAATAAAAGTACTCTTTGATGTCACGTTTCATTGAATCCAGCATTTCATTCCTCATGAATGATTTCATGGCAGTGATGACGGTCTACAATCTTACAACAGATCCTGTGATCTGCTTGTAAAACAAAGATATTAAAATTCACACTAAGGCCGTGTTCAGACTTGACT
Source organism: Triplophysa tibetana (assembly GCA_008369825.1). NCBI lineage: Eukaryota > Metazoa > Chordata > Actinopteri > Cypriniformes > Nemacheilidae > Triplophysa > Triplophysa tibetana. The sequence continues at coordinate 736,766 of CM017905.1, read as the reverse complement.
TCTCTTTTTAAAGCCTGCTAGTGTCTTTCTTATATTATAATCTTATGGAGTAAACCATGTTTTAAACATTTTTTTTTAAAAACGCCAGCGCCGGCGTCTTTTTATGCAGCTCAGAGCGTTTTTTTGAGATTGAAAAATGTTCAACTTTTCTGAAAAAACCCTGCCTTTTTCACAGCTAACCAATGACAGAGACCTTTCATTTCCATGACAGCATGTGGGGAACGTTATTGGTTGAGGAGGCTCAAGTTCGAAAACGCCCGGCCGAAACGCCCGTTGGAGCATAGTTTTAAATAAATGTAAGTATAATTTTCCCTTTCAACAACTTCTGATTGCATTTCTAGCGAGAAATTAGTATCCTAGTTTTTAGATATGTGATAAGTTACTGCAAAGACTTGAAATAGACTTCCGTTACGCTGCCTATCTGTTTCTCTGGGCTGCCTTCGTGCACAGACGCTGCCTCCGAAGTCATGGCTGTTATTTGTGACCAAACACTGCCAGCATTTTTTTCTTACTAAAAATGTGTCTTTGTCAACTTTTTATGTTGTCAAAAAATTGTTAACACAGCCTAACAATAACACACACAAAACTGCCGCAGTTCTGAAAGCGAAACATCACCAGCGAAAACAAGAACATGAGATGTTCTGCTCATTCAGATGACCGGCCGCCTTTCAGATCTATATTTTGTTTCTTCCTCCACCTGACGATCACCAATTCCAGTGTTAAATACAGTTCTGATGACACACGCATCTGGATTTCAAGCTTAATGAAAGCTAAAAGAGACTCTTGAGGACTCTTCAAACGGCATCTCAATCATCGATATTAATCACAAACAAACACATTCACAGCCTCCGCTTTCATCTTATGAGTCCTGATTACATCAGGGTGACAAATTGCATTGTGGGATATAATTCTCCAGACGGGTTGTTCTGTGTTTTATAAACTACCATGCAATGACACAAACAGTACAAACTTTTTGACAAATACGTTTGATCAAACAGCCATTCAGATGTCAAACGTGTTTGGGTGGACAGATCTCTGTTTCCTCTTCTAAAAGAGCTGGTGTTGATGGACAACATCTATCTGATGTATTTATATTTATTTATCTGTCAGATGTACATCAGTGGATTTGACAGCCATTATCCAGATGTTAATGTCTTCATGTGAACAACATTGTGCTTTTGGAATAATGGCAATGTGACCAATTTCAATCTCCAATTTGAGATTCATCATATGTTGTCAATTTTAATGACATTTTTCTGTTCTTTGAAGAGCTTAAATTGTTAAAAATGCCTTTAATGCATAGCGATGTATACGGTGACTAACCAGATTTAAAAAATAAGACTATCATTACAAGACTAGAGTTAGAGTT
>CM017905.1:661479-735297 GCA_008369825.1 Triplophysa tibetana | reverse complement strand
AATGCTAATAGATGGTTTAATAAAGTGTGTGTAAAAGTCAAGAAAGTCTCTCTCTCTCTCTCTCTCTCTCTCTCTCTCTCTCAGTCGCTCTCTTAGTCTCTCTCTCTCTCTCAGTCTCTCTCTCTCTCCAGTAAGTGTGTGAGGTCCATTAGTCAGTGAATACATTAGTGACCTCAGAGGGCCGTCTTTAAGACCTTTAATCAAGCTAAAAGCAGGGATCTATAAAACAGCCTCTCTTTCAGACCTCATTGACGTTCACCTCATTTCTCAGTGTACAGTATAGATGTACGTCTGCTGCTTTAATACTTATGACATTATCTTTTGTAAGTTATTTATTTCTAGTTATATTTCAGTAAAAATTATTATCCTGCTTAAAACTTTGTTTACAAGTTGAATGAAACATTTAAATCACAATATTTCAGTCTTTACTTTGAAGCAAAAAAGGGCTTAAAAATAAAAATACACATCAGAGTAAATGAAAATGCACTTTTCTATGTGATGCGTAGTGCTTAACAGAAGAAATGTTCAAAGTTTCCTCGGTAACAGCAGCTTTACAACATTTAAGAGCGGAAGTGTCTCATTTATAAAGACATGTATTGATCCAGTATTGATTCTCCATCAGAGTATGTTTAGATCCTACAGCGTGAACCTAAAAGTCAGGAGGATTAAAGGTGTACAGACGTGGAGTTTGACAAACACAATGTCAAAAGAATTGCTCGACCCCCCCCCCCCCCGGGCCTCCTTGTTTTATGATGAAAGGTTTGATTGATTACAGAATGATGATTATAGCAAATGGCCTGGAAGATGACTGTCTCTCTCTATGAAGAGTGTCTCTCTCCTCACTCCTGTAATGGCACAGCTATTAGCACTAATGCACTTCAAACATACAGCTGACACACATCTCTCTATGTCTCTCTCCCTATCCCTCTCTCTCTCTCTCTCTCTTATAAACCTGTGAGGTTTCTCTGAGCTCTTGCATGGAGCCGGACACGAGTGACAAGTGCATGTTCAGATGATGTTTGTGAGGTCAGCACTATCAGATATCACTGTTACACATTCAGTGATCATAAATACAGTCATGTTTAAAATAACATATACTTAGCAAGAAATGTATTAACCTTATTTTGATCATTATTGTGACGTATATTATGACAAATGAATGTGTTTGAGTTTAAATCACCTTGACAACATATGAGTGAATCCATGAGAGGTCGTGTCAGTGACGTCAGCCGTCGGTTTCTGAGAAGCAGTTTTTAAGGGATACTTCATCTAAAAATGAATTTTATTTTCATCATTTACTCGCCTTAGTTGTTCCAAATCTGTAAAAATGTCTATTTGGAAGATTAAAATATTTGGAAGAATGCTTTTAACCAAACAGATTTTGCCCCCCCCATTGACTCCCATAGTAGGGGAAAAAATATTTTTTTGGTTTTGTTGAACACAAAAGAAGATATTTTGAAGAATGTAGGACAGAAACAGTTCTGGGGCACCATTGACTGCCATTGTTTTTTTCCTACTATGAGAGTCACTGTGTTGAGATCTGTCCGGAAGGTTGGTGCTTGGTTTCATCCTGTGTGTGCGCCCCCTAATGGACATTAATGACACAATCTCGGTGTGGTTAACGAAAAGGTAGAAATCTTTCAACCAGAATAAAAGAGAATCTTTAATAAATCCTGAGAAACAGGAGTATCGTGCATGAAAGTCTTGAACACCACTGTTAAACCAATGATGCCTGACTGATACTGTGTGTTGTTATCTCTATAAATAAGAGATTTACACATCTCAATCAGACACATTCCTGCTTTATTCTCTTCTTGCGTGTTAAATACGGCATTACAGTAAACGATAAGAGTGTAGAGTCGAGGGATTTCTGTGTTTTAGTAGTCGCTGCGCTGGCTGCACCACTTTAAAGCCCCACAATCACATTAATCAGCCAAGAAATGACTCTCAAAGCAATCGTGACAGAGCGGCTGGCTTACACGACCTTGAGAAATAAGACGCAATAAAAGAATTTAAGCACTATTTCACACACTATTGACTTCAGATGGATTGAAAAGGCTGTTGCTATTACACACAACAGAGTTCAGAGAACTCAACGCTCTGGTCAAACATGACATTCAAACCACACGTGTAAAAAACCACAAACATAGAATCGGTCAAAGAAAAGAAAACACACAGATAACACGATGATGAGCTTTTAAAAATGAGCTTTGACTTCAGAAATAACTTTCAAATGCATAAAGATCAGTGAACGAGAGTCATTAACACTGACACTTTAAATGTGTTCATGTGAAGAACACACACACACACACACACACACACACACAGGGCAGTCTCTTTTCTATCACACCTGTCATGATAATTAAATGTGTTTGGCATCGGCGACGTCTGGCCATCAGGAGAAGCGCGCGGGGTGAAGCGACGGTGAATCGCTCGATGAAGTACGAGCTGCCTCCCCGGTCGCTACGGCAACAGCAGCCGGGGTATTCTGGGAATCTGGGGCGATGATGTCACCTCAGTTAGCAGAAAGCACAGATGGACTGAGGCAGGTACGGAAGGAGCGCTTTCTTAACGCTTGAGTCCGAGCAGCTGGTCGTGCATATATAAAGACACATGATGAAGATGCTGAGACGGGTCGCTTCACTGCAGGTGTGTGCACGGGACTTTCACCTCCATGAGGTCCGTCTGTAAAGACGCTGATGTTGAGATTCATATTGATTTGTGCAGGTCAGAATCAGTCATCGTGTTTTTAACGGTGATTTAAGGTTCAGCGTTTGACTGGTATGTGAAACATCTGTGTAATGTTGAGGGTTTGAAACTCGATTGAAGAAAGCACACTTCTGCTGACAACACAGCCTGAATTCTTCCTTTATTTAAATATGATCTCTCTCTCTATGTCTCTCTCTCTCTATGTCTCTCTCTCTCTCTTTCTCTTTCTCTCTCTATGTCTCTCTCTCTCTCTCTCTCTTTCTCTCTCTATGTCTCTCTCTCTCTCTCTCTCTCTCTCTCTATGTCTCTCTCTCTCTCTTTCTCTTTCTCTCTCTATGTCTCTCTCTCTCTCTCTCTCTCTCTCTCTATGTCTCTCTCTCTCTCTATGTCTCTCTATGTCTCTCTCTCTTTCTCTTTCTCTCTCTATGTCTCTCTCTCTCTCTCTCTCTCTCTCTTTCTCTTTCTCTCTCTATGTCTCTCTCTCTCTCTCTCATGCGGTTATGCAGTGGTAATGTGCTGAAGAGCGTGCAGATCTAATCTCATTACACTCATTACACTCATTACACTCAGAACAGAAACACAAATCACAAATCTTAAAACAACCAAAAAAGAACGAATGTATCCCAGCATCCCCTTGAAGCGCCCGCTCTCTCTCTCTCTCTCTCTCTCTCTCTGTCTATCTCTCTGTCAAGTTTGTGAATTGGTTTGGCCCCTACAGTTCTTCATTACCTGCTCTAATTATAAAGGCAAATGAAATCAACTGGGAATACATTATTAATGTCCGTATGCCATTAGGATTCAATTGCAGTATTTGCAACAATATGATATTTTCAAACTGCTTTCACGCCTGATTAGAAGCGAGGACAGATAAGACGAGGTGTGAGAAGGAGAGAGAGAGATAGTGAAAGAGGAAGGTGAGAGGGGAGGAAGACAGACACATGAGTGACAGAGAGAGAGAGAGAGAGTTTTATATTAAACTCTTATGAATACAGAAATAACAAACAGCAACGAGGAGAAATAAAGAATTAAAAAAGCAAGAGGATGTGAGCAGAATGTGTACTGACCTCTTACATTAACACAAAGCAACGTAACACACACACACGCACGCACCCAAACACACACACATGCACACACATTTGCACAAACACACGGACGTACGCACATACACACAAACTCACACATCCACGTGCACGCACACACACACACACACACACACACACACACACAAACACACATCAGCACACACATAGCACAAACACACACACACATACACACACACACAGACAAACACACATATGCACAAACACACACACGCACATGTATGCACACAAAGAAATACATATGAGCACATATAAATACACACACACATACCCACAAACACACGGACGTGCACACACACAAACAAACACGTATGCACAAACACACACACACACGTGTATGCACACACAGAAATACACATGGGCACATATATATACACACACACCTACACATGTCCACAAAATAAGGACGTGCGCGCACACACACAAACACACACACACACACACACACACACACACACACACACGTGCACACCTATATGCACAAACACGCACACACAAACACACACACATGCACAAATACACGCACAAACACACATACACGCACGTGCACACAAACACGCACTTTTGAAGATTAAAAAAACACATAATATGGAGACCCAAGACCGTCAGAAAATTAAAACTCTTTTAAAACAAACGTACGGACGTATGTGTTTGTGTGTGTATGGTGTCATATATTCTGTTTAAGATCTGTGGGTGTGTATATAAGATATACAGTACGGTGGCCCTGCTGGGTATCTGCATTCAGGATGACAGCCCCCCCCACTGACTTCAGTGGCTAAGCAGGCATGAATAGAGATGGGCTCGCTCAGTTAGGAGGTCTCATAATTATTAGTTTTAGAGTCTTTTCTCAAATATCCCGCGGGAGCAACAGGGTTAAAAATCCATTTGTGGCAAGTGTAGCATGACAGAAATCACCGTCTCCCTGGAGACAGACCACACTCCACAGCACTGTGTGTGTGTGTGTGTGGTCCTGGTAAACCCTACAGTGTGTGGATCAAACTGACTTTTTGTACCAGAACAAGTTACACGTCAGTCTGAACATCTTTTGGAAACTTTTTTGTAAAGAGTTTCTGTATATCAAACAGTGGTCCGTTTGACACCGGATGAAGTCGCTCGGACCTGTCAATCAATCTGAGAATTAATTGAGTGTGTGATGTTCAGCTGTCAGTCATGTTCTCACGCTGAGAGAGAGATGTTATTGTTCTATAAGTCGCTTTGTGATGAGAGTGACCACCACATTCATTATCAAAACCAATAAAAATACGATAGAAAAGTGGAACCGTCCTCATTTACACATTGTGCCCAAAACAGAGAAATCCTTCCTTAATATTTCACGAGATATAAGATTAAACTAGAAATATTGCTTGAACAGTTTCATTCTGTATGTGAGAGGTGTACATACGTGTCAAACAAAACCATACACATGACAAAGTTTTGAAAAGGCCACTTCAAAAAGCTCTTTATGTCTCAGACTGTAATGATATGTGCTTTAAAGGCGGCGGCGGAGTGAGAGTCTGTCTCATGTTATTCTTAAAGTCTGATTATAATCTCACTTCAGAAGTTCTTAAGACTTACTTTGATTGCATCTTGCCATGCGTGTTCTCTCTGGATGTCTTCAGCCTCTCTGGCCAACCTCTGAAACAGAGACAACAATGAAGGGTAAACGTGAGGAATTATGGGTAATGGGGCAAGAACGACCTCATATGAAAGAAGAAAAGAAACTCCTACACACACAGCAACTGTCTGAAGTCATTTCTTGTAAAATGCTCCACGCGGATATCGACTCCACGAGACCCAACTCACTCCAAACTGAAAAAGTTTACTTGATGAAATACTTTGTTTTAAATGGATTGTGTTGTGTGTTGTTGTGAGCAGACGTGGGCAGCTGTCAGTGTGTCATCTGTTCATTATAATAAGTTCTGTGTGAGCCCACTCCTCTCTCTCTCTTTACTAACACTGACATTTCACATCAAAGCAAACCCCCCGAACATTCATCTGTTCATACACTGACTCACACACTTTACATACAATATACACTGTAAAAAAAATGTAATTTTACTGTTTTTCTGTATTTTTTTAAATACGGTTAAAAAAAACGAATCTACAAGAAAAATGGGGGAAAGTGTAATTTTATAGAGAAAACCCGTTGTTTTACCGTTAATTTCTGGCGCACCAGCTGCGTTTTTGTCGTTTTTTTAATAAGATTATTTTTTTACAATTCATTTTTTAAATACGGTCAAAATGACAAAAATACTGAACAAGTCCACACATTTACAAGAAAAATGGGTCAAACTATTTTATATACAATGACCTCTTTGTTGCTCACTTTTTTTTGTGCGTGCATGCAAAAGCATCATTTTTATATTTTACCGCTATTTTTCATGCTTCCATAAAGAACCTTTCACATCCACAGAGACTTCAGTGTCACTTCTCTATAGTGGCTGAAGGTTAGACTAAACGCTCATGATAGAGAGCACTTTTAGAGCAAAATCTTCATGATCCGCCAGTTTCATCTTAATCTCACACCGCTGAGGATTCTGAGTTCATCACAGCGCGATGTAAACCGAGCGTGTGTCATGAATAACATCAGCATCAGTGAATGCTCTTATATGCACTCGTGGTAATATTAAAGATCATCGTGGAAAAGAAACTCTTGTAAGTTTGGAGTGAAGTTGTTTTGTAGTGACCTGTGCGCTCATAAAGTGTTCAACAGCATCACAGATCAGAGATCTTCTTACGTTTGAAGAAACTTTGTTTGTCGTCACAAAAGATTATGATTTTTACGCATTTAAAACGCTTCCCCATTTAAACTATCTATGGATTTCTCACTTGAAGAGCACGAAGAGACGCCAGTTCTCAAACAGCGCTAGTTCTCAATCGTGTCTTATACAGTCGACTGTGAAATTCAAGGTTATGTCAAAAACACATGATAATGGAAGTAAATAGTTGGATCTATATCTCCGTATCTCCGCTTCGTGTCATGCCCCGATCACACTGTATATTCTCAGATAACAAGCGGCTGCGTTACATTATCACTTCCGTATAGACTCAAAACCTGCAGATGTTTTTGTCGTCAAAGTTAATGAAAACAAAATACAAAATCAGGAACTGATCTTCGACTGAAGAAGTTTTTTATCTTTACTGTAAATCAGAGTTTTATTTCATTCATACAGTGAAGTGTTTCATTTCTACATTATTCTGTTTCTCTGTTAAGATGCTACTTGACTGTTAAATAGACCCAGTGCACCTGACAGTAAAATCAAATGGTGAAATAAGATTTAGTTAACTTCTACTTTGGCCTAAATAGTCTTTTATTCTTTCTTTGTTTTGAAGTGGAACACATATACACACCTGTCCACCAGCCGAGAACTCATGCAAACTAAACTCATCCAAAAGACTGGAAAAGTTCAAATTAAAACAGACTTTTTAATAATATCTTATACAGTGTACTCAAATATTTATTTCTAAAAGGTGGAGGAGATGGGAGGCGCTTTGAGAGGCCTCCAAAATATATATTTTTTTATTATGGCCTCTAAACGTTTTGCATCATGATGCGATATTAATTCATTATGTTAACACATTAATTGTGCAATTTAAACAATGAGCTTAAAACAAAAACATTAATTTTATAAAATTATTACCAATATTTTTTATTTGTTATTAATTTAATTCCTATTTATGTTCATCACAATTCATAAAATATTAAAATAAATATATATTTTCAAATATTTTTATATTCGTTTATTTTGTATGGGGGGCATCTAAAATCTTGCCCAGGGCATCAACAGAGGCTGTTCCGGCCCCTGCACACATCTTTCAGTGTCACAGCGGGTCTGTCGATCATCACACGTCATGTGTGCGACAACACGGATGATGTGAAGATGCTGAAGGGTGGAAGAGATTGGAAAGCATGCGGTGAGGATTAATTAGTACAGAACGTCAGCTGTTTTCTCAGACGCCGTCAGGTTCCCACACAGGTGATTCACTCTCAATCCCACGTTGTCCTGACTCTCACGGTGAGATTCACCTGGTCCCCGTCCAGACTCACCCACTAACACCTGCCGCCCGTCCGCCCGTCTCCAAACACCCACTCACTTCCACAGGAGACGCGGGCAGACCTCCAGCCCGCACTTCAGAAATATCAATTACATGAGTTTCATGAGCGGCGTTTAAAACCATTGTGAGCTTTATTGAGCTACGTCTTGAAAAGCGGCAGCAGTAATGTATCTGATGCTGGGAAATAAGCGAGCGAGCGCCGGAGAGGTGAACCTAATTCAAGGCCAGTTGGGTTTAATGGCTACACCATTAGGACTAATGCGCACGGTGAATGACACTTCACTCCAGGGTGTCAATTCAAACGCTATTAAACACAACGTCTTATTGACCAGACTTACATCAGAACATTAGGCACATTTATACGACACCCTGTGCTTTTCATACACTTCAAATCTGACGCCTGTACAGACTCACGAGCGATTAAATGTGACCTCCGCTTAATGCGAAAGATTCAAAGTGCTTCTTCTTAAAGATGCGATGTGTCATTTCTGAGAGCTGATAACCGATGACCGATGAAATCTCTCAATCGAATTCTTCACAACAACTTAAATGAGCATTTACACCACGAGATCTGACCGAGAACAGCTACCAGACCCTTATTAAAGATGAACATATTAAACGCTGAAAATAATATCCGTTATGAAACACACACCGAGAAAAAATACAAACATGTGTGCACGAAAAAAAGAGTTTACCCGAGGGCACTGGATTATAATGTCACGATTATATTAGCTGACATTTAACTGTGAATGTGTGATTGATGCGCACACACACACACACACACACTCACTCAGTCATTCACACACAGACACACAAACCCACACACACTCACTCACACACACACACACACACACACACACTCACACTCACACACACACAGACCCACACACACACGAAAACGCACCCCCACGCACACACACTAACTCACTCACACACACACACGAAAACACACCCCCACGCACACACACACGCACACCCACACACACACGAAAACGCACCCCCATGCACACACACTCACTCACACACAGACCCACACACACACGAAAACGCACCCCCACGCACACACACTCACTCAAACACACTCACACACACAAACGCACACACACACACACACACACAAAAACACACCCCCACGCACACACACTCACTCACTCACACACAGACCAACACACACACGAAAACACACCCCCACGCACACACACTCACTCAAACACACTCACACACACAAACGCACACACACACACACACAAAAACACACACACACGCACACACACTCACTCAAACACACTCACACACACAAACGCACCCACACACACAAAAACACACGCACACACACTCACTCACTCACACACAGACCAACACACACACGAAAACACACCCCCACGCACACACACGAACCCGTTGTGCGTTTGAGTTTCCTGTAAATATGAATGTTTTTGACAGCTTACTTGCCACATGAGAAAAAACTGGACATGAAATGTGAATTTGTAATATTTTATTAGCTCACTTGAACTGAATGCTGTTTTAAGGAAACGCCGTTTACTTTCGGTTTTAAGGTAAGAAATTAAGTTTAAATGTCACAAATAGGCAATTTGGTTTAATCGTTTGTAAATATAATGTTCTTATAAGGCAAGGCAAGGCAAGGCAAGTTTATTTATATAGCACATTTCATACACAAGTGCAATTCAAAGTGCTTTACATAAAATGATTGACAGAAAGAATAAAACGTATCTTTAAAATGCAAATTATTTAAAACAATAAAACAGCAATAAAATTGATTAAAAATGTGAGTGTATATATAAAAAGAATAAGAGCAAAATAAAAATAAATTAGAAATAGAAGTGCAGTTGATGTAAAGTAGCACAGTGCTCAGGTTGTGAATGCACAGCTAAACAAGTGTGTTTTTAATCTGGACTTAAAAGTATCTACTGTTGGTGAACGTCTGATGTCTTCTGGAAGCAGATTCCAGCTACGAGTGGCGTAATGGCTAAACGCTGACTCGCCCTGTTTTGAGCGAACCCTTCTTATCTCTAACTGACTTGATCCTGATGATCTGAGAAGTCTGATTGGTTTATATTCAATGAGCATATCTGAGATGTATTTGGGTCCTAGACCATTGAGTGATTTATAGACAATTAATAATACTTTGAAGTTGATTCTAAAAGTAACTGGTAACCAGTGTAAGGACCTGAGGATTGGAGTGATATGCTCAGATTTTTTGGTTCTGGTCAGAATCCTGGCAGCAGCGTTCTGTATGAGCTGCAGCTGTCTGATGGTCTTTTTGGGAAGACCTGTAAGGAGTCCATTACAGTAATCCACCCTGCTGGTGATGAAAGCATGAACTAGTTTCTCTAAATCTTGGCTTGAGACAAAACATCTGATTCTGGCTATGTTTCTGAGATGGTAGTAGGCTGATTTGCTTATTGCTTTGACGTGACTGCTGAAACTAAGATCAGACTCCAAAATGACCCCAAGATTTTTTACCTTGCTTTGTGTCTTTAGACCTCTTAAGTCAAGGTATGTGTTTACCTTGTTAGTTTCATCCTTGTTACCAAAAACAATGACTTCAGTTTTGTTTTTATTTAACTGAAGGAAGTTTTGACACATCCAGCTGTTAATTTCATCAATGCATTGGCAAAGAGAGTCAATAGGCCTGTAGTCATTGGGTGCGAGGGCTAGGTAGATCTGAGTGTCGTCTGCGTAGCTGTGGTAGGCAATTTGGTACTTTTTCATTATTTGGCCAAGTGGGAGCATATACAGGTTGAAGAGGAGCGGAGCTAGAATTGAGCCCTGTGGAACACCACAAGTCATGGGTGTCCAGTCAGATTTATGGTTGCCTATGTTCACATAGTAACCTCTCCCTTTAAGGTATGACCCAAACCATTTAAGTATCAATCCAGAAAGCCCTACCCAGTTTTCCAGCCTATTTAGGAGTATGGTGTGATCCACTGTGTCAAAAGCAGCACTGAGATCTAGTAAAACCAGAACTGATATTTTGCCTGAATCAGAATTCAATCGAATATCATTAATTATTTTTATGAGCACTGTCTCTGTGCTATGATGCTGACGGAAACCAGACTGATAATTGTCCAGGTAGCCATTTGAGTTCAAAAATTTGGTCAGCTGATTGAAGACAACCTTTTCAATGATCTTGCCTATAAAAGGAAGATTTGATATTGGTCTGTAGTTAGACAGTAAGGTTTTGTCTAGATTGGCCTTTTTTAGAAGAGGTTTGACAACTGCATTTTTTAGGGACTCGGGGAAAGTTCCTGAGAGCAGTGAGGTATTAACTATTTTTAGGAGATCTGCTTCCAAACAGTTAAACACTCTTTTGAAAAAGGATGTGGGAAGTGTGTCAAGGCTGCAAGTTGACGCCTTAAGATGCTGGACCGTTTCCTCCAGGGTTTTGAGATCAATTGTCTGAAATTCAGACAAAGTAACTAATTTCTGATGTACTGAAGTCAGACTGACCTGACTGCTGCATGGAGCTTTGCTGATTTCAATTCTGATATTACTGATCTTTTGAAGGAAAAAAGTTGCAAACTCATTGCATTTGTCATCAGACAGCATTTCCCTCGGAACTTGACTAGGGGGATTTGTTAGTCTCTCTACAGTTGCAAAAAGGGTGCGAGTGTTATTTATTTTGCTGTTTATAATGTTAGCGAAAAAATTCTGTCTGGCTTTGCCTAAGTCAACATTGAAGGCATGCAGGCTGTCTTTATAGATGTTATAGTGAACTTCAAGTTTGGTTTTTCGCCACATACGCTCAGCTTTTCTGCATGTTCTTTTCATGCTTTGTACTTCTGGTGAGTTTCTCCAGGGTGCTTTATGCCTGCCAGTTATCGCTTTGACCTTTACTGGAGCAATGTCATCGATAGCATTTTTTACTTTTTCATTAAAGCTATCGAGGAGAACATCAATAGAGTCTGCAGATATACTCGGTGACAAAGACATAGCATTCATAAATAGCTCACTGGTGTTCTCATTTATGAATCTCTTTTTTATAGAGACAGGTCTATCTTCAGTGGCAGGACTAATTGATATATCAAAGAAAATACAGAAATGATCAGACAGTGCCACATCTCTAATAATAGTGGATGAAATGTTTAGACCTTTGCTAATGAGCAGATCCAGAGTGTGTCCACGATTGTGTGTGGGACCGTGCACATGCTGGATCAGATCAAAAGTGTTTAAAACATTTAAAAGTTCATTTGCATTATTGTTTTCTGTCTTGTCTACATGAATATTAAAATCTCCAGCAATAACAAAGCAGTCAAATTCTGAGGATATAGCTGATAACAGTTCTGAAAAATCATCAACAAAGACTGGGGAGTATTTGGGAGGTCTGTAAATAATTGTAAACAGAATGCGTGGTGAACCTTTTAAAGCAATACTCAAGTATTCAAACGACAGGTAGTCACCAAGTAAAACTTGCTTGCAGTCAAAGAGATTTTTAAATAGAGCAGCTATTCCTCCACCTCTCCTTACAGCTCTGCAGACATTTATAAAAGTAAAGTTTGGGGGGGCAGATTCATTGAGGATTGTAGCACTACAACTATCATCTAACCAAGTTTCATTTAGAAACATGAAGTCCAGTTTGTTACTGGTGATGAGGTCATTGACCAAAAAGGATTTGTTTTTTAGGGAACGGATGTTTAAAAGTGCTAATTGAATAGTAACTGTTTTTAGATTTTTACCCCTGTCATTCTCAGAGTGACGTCTAAAAGGTATTAGATTAGATAGCTTTGCCATACGACTAGAAAAGGCCTTAGTTTTGCGATCACTTGTCAGGACAGATATAGGGAAAACTAAAGGAACACTGGGTTCCCACTTGTTCTGTAAATATTTGAGATTGCTGGTGTTATCATAGCAGGGACCCAATTCATATCAGTTACCAGTGCTATTTGCAGTCTTGTTTAGTTCATCTCCAGCAGATGGGGGTTTGTGTGATCCCTGGCGTTGTGGCAGAGGACGGAGAGCTCTTTCAGAGGGAACAGGTTGGCCAGATTGACCCAGAGTCTTTGGTGGTTGTGGGGCCCGTCGCTTTTTAGTTGAAACCTGTGGACTCGCGACAATAGAGTGGGAGAGTTTTGTTCCAGCAAATACTAGTTCCTCCATTTTCTCTGAGAAGCTCAAAAGAGATGATGTGGTAGAGAGGGAGAAAGTGTGTAGTGAGAGGGGCTGCAAGTCTGGTGTTTCTGAAGACTGAAGTATGTTGTTTTGGCTCTCCCGGTTGTTATCCACAGAAACGTCCTTGGGTGTCGAGTCCTCGTCATCTTCTAACTGATGTGATGTCACTGGGCAGGGTACAGCCTGAGTGGTGTTATCCAAATGTCCATCCAACTGCTGAGGTGGGTCACTATGGCCAGGTGTATTTGTGCCATTTAGGAGTGGAGTAGCACACTCTACTGATGGGTGAAGAAGGGAGAAGAGGATATTGTCCTTTAGCACTCTTGAACCAAGATTGTTTGGGTGGAGGCCATCTGTTGTAAAAAGTTGTCTTTGACTCCAAAAGAGATTAAAGTTGTCAATGAAGTTCAGTCCTCTCGTGTTGCATGTTTTTTGCAGCCAAATGTTCAGACCGAGTAGCCGAGAGAACATATTCGTTCCCCGAGCTGGGAGAGGTCCACTGATGAATGACTGAACTTTTAGCTTTCCAAGCATTTCAAAGAGTTCATTAAAATCCCTTTTTAGGAGCTCTGACTGCTCTTTTCGAGTATCATTTTTCCCCACATGTATGACAATCCGATTTACAGACTTGTGTTGTTTCAGGATGTTTGACAGTTCCTTGCTTACATCAGCAATCATCGCTTGAGGGAAAAAGTATGTACGTATGGCCCTGCCACGAAGGTTTCTGATAATAGAGTCCCCCACTATCAGAGTATTTGGCTCGGGTGCTTTCTGAGCAGAGTGTCGTTGCCTGTTTGACACAGAGAGTCTGCCAACTGCAGTGTCCACCTTTGATTTTTGCCTGACCACATTTGGGGATTCTTCACCCATATTCATTAGTGCCTCAAATCTATTTTTAAGATGTATAGGGGGTGGCAGAGTACCAACAGTGTCTTGTCGAGTCTTAGCCATATCTGGGGTAGAGGAAGCTAATGCGGCAATTTGTGAAACTCTTGACAGTCTGATATTACGAGCATCTTTAGGTCTTGCGCCCTTTTTTTGCCAGCGGTTTGTGTCCTCAGCTACCTTTGTTTGCATCTGTACAGGTTTGTCTGAGCTCACTATAATCTGATGAGAAGTGCTGCGTTCACGGAACTCACCGGCTATATGCTGAGGGGGTCCACGGCGAGTATCAGCTGTGTGTTCTTGCAGGGACGGCAATATTGTGAGTAGCTTTGTTTCGAGAACTGCAATCTTTTGTAGAAGTTTGTGGCAGTGTGAGCAGCAGGTGGTTGTTGATCCAAAAGAAGGCATCTTCACAACAGTTTGAGAGTGGGCAGCGGAGTTATCCTGAAGAGTTTCAATTGTTGGCAGCAAGCTGGTAAATCACGATCCTAAAAGAATTCCTGGTTGCTTAGCGAAAGTTTTGAAGTATTTCCCAGTCTTTGGTTTTAGTGCCTAATTGTTTAGTCTGAGCACTGTACTGAACTGCTGGTGTTTAAATAAGATAAAGCATAAAAGCAGAAGCGCAAAGCAGGGAGCGCTAGTAAATGCGTCCGATCAGTAGCAAAGCCGGAAAAGAAAAAAAAACATATTTATATTTAATTAGTTAAAAAAATGTCAAAATGATAAGCTGCATCTGGTTTACCGTGTGTTATTAGTTTCGAGGGGTTATTATCTGGGATTATTATACGGCTCAATGAAGTGCTTGATTCTGATTGGCCAGTCGCGACATTTGCAGGTTTGTTATTCCCTGATAACAACTGCTCAAAATGAATAATGAGCTATTCTGTACATCCACCCTTACATAACGAACCTGCAAAGGCTGACCAATCAGAATCAAGCATTCCAACCAGCCGTGTTATCATGTGTTTTTCTCAACAGTATGCTGTCTCATTCAATAAGTGTAAACTGCGGTCTGATCAAACAACTGATCAATATATTGATATCATTCAGCATCATCTGTCAGCGCAGTGCATTATGGGATACTGTTAGTCACTTAGGCACAGGACATGTTCCTTGCATTTGAAGGATTATCTGAGTGTGAATACTACATACTTCATGAAATAAAACACAGTCTGATGTTCACTTTGATCAGATGCACATCAGAACACACTTGAACTGAAAATGCAGTCTCTAAAATCAGTTGTTAGGATGGATGAACACACACACACACACACACACAGAGACAGATGGACGAATGAATGGATGGATAAATAGACAGATGGAAACACGTACCCTTTACTTCACTGACAATCTTATGTACTGCACATGATGAATGAGACGTGTTGTCATGAACGACGTACAGAAGTCAAACCATGACTGAGATTGAACTGAGACTTCGGAGTTCTTCTGGTAACACTGAGACAACAGCTCTTGTGTGATGTTTCATAAGTGTTGCTTTCAAGAAAAAGACCACAGTTCTCTCACACAGAGTTTCAGAAGAGATCTCAAAGAGTTTAAGACAGAAAAGGATGAACAGATCATCACAACAACACGATCTGTGAGTCGACCTCATTCATTTTACACCTCAACAATAATCATTTACTTCATCAGATTTCCTCAAAGAATTTTAGGAGAAGCATCCGGGAGAAAGTTTAAACTTGAAAATGGAAAACAAAAGTCCTGTGTGTTGTAAGAGCATCATCTGAGTAACAACGTGTTGATGATGTGAGATTCAAGACTCAACATCTGCAGTGAGAAGATTCTTCTCTCCACTGTTTCTGGATCAGTTTCATCTTTCATTTGCGGGTGAACTCTGCTGATAGAGCGAGAGACTGATGTCTGATCTCTGGTCTGTGTCAGACTGTCCAGAAGAAGCTCTCGGTCCATCATTCTCTCTCTCTCTCTTCACAGAGCTCAGCTGGAATCAAACCCAATCACGAGAACCACTGACTCAGAACACATCCACAATAACAGATGGACAGAGAGAGAGTGAGAGAGTGAGAGAGAGAGTGAGAGAGAGAGGAATTGAACTTTACAGCTTCTAATTTTCTGTCTGTATGTGTGTTTCCAGTCAACTTCAGCTCTCTTCCTCTCTTCCTCTCTTCCTCTCCCTCTCTCTCTCCACTTCTCTCTCTCTTGCTCTCTCTCTTTCCATCTCTCCCTCCCTCTCTCTCTCTCTCTCTCTCTCTCCCTCTCTCTCTGTGTTTCTCTCTCCCTTTCTCTCTCTTTCTCTCTCTCTCTCTTTCCATCTCTCCCTCCCTCTCTCTCTCTCTCTCTCTGTGTTTCTCTCTCCCTCTCTCTCTCTCTCTCTCTAATATTGACCTTGCAGCGCTCGACATCTGTAGGCTGAACACGTGTGTAAATCTGCGTGTGTGTGTTTATCTGTCAGTCACTAGATTTGGGTGTGTGAGATGCTGGACTCGGTCACCATGGAGACGGTTGCTGAGCAACCCACAGCACACACATAACTGCAATTAATTGGAGATATTTTAATTGCTTCTCCTGCACAGCAGTGAAATGAAAGGATTAAAACACAAGGTGTTTCAGTGTCAGGTGACTCCTCTAGCGCTTCAGAAAACATCTCAGCGAGGACTCAAACTGCTCTCTGCTCTCTACAGATTTGACATCACGTTAGAGGAATAACTCTACACAAATGCCATGATGATTATCATTAGATTGTTCGGTTCATTTATGTACATTACACGCTGTGTAGTTATCCTTAAACATAAGCTCATCATTATCAAAATGTTTCCAAAGTTAAATGACGTAAATGCAGTTAATAAAGGATTGAGAGATTCACAAGAGAAAACACAAATACTTTGGTTTTCAAACTACTGAAAGTGAACTCAGCATTTCCTTCTCTCGACTGCTTACACACGCACTTTAAGCATCATGACTCCGCGTCTTTCTCTCTTTGTTTTCATCTGTCAGCGGTCTACAGCCGAACGGTCCGATGCATTTATCGGAATTAAACTGAGACTGAAGTAAGAGAGAAGGAACAGAACAGGGCGTCTGTCTGCGTCTGAACATGACACGCAAACCAAAACCCCTTGAATGGCTGATGTCTGTGTTTAAATCAGGGGGTTTGGTGATTCTCTGACTAAACACATAACACAACATCCATCACACTGAATCATCTGACATCACTCCACATCATCTCAAATACATACATTTCACTTCAACAAATGCTACATAGCACTCATCCTCAAGATTTAAATCTTTAAAATGGTATTATTCAGTCAATTTTGAAGATGTTGTTATATATATTAACAGAATATTCTTTCTGTTGGAGGATTTTGTGTAGAAAACAGAAAAAAGACTTTTGCTGAGTTTTCACACGTGAGTCACTGCTAGATATTGAGAAATTATTTAAAGACAGAAATAGACTAGTTCGCGTATGAATGAAATCGAAGGGCTAATTTAGGAAGCGAATTTGTTTTCTGGTTATTCTGAGAGCATTTTAAATGTTAAATTACATTTGTTTGTATGTTGTCAGAGGCTTTTTTATTTACCAATTATCAGACTTGATAACTGGATGTTAAAATATAAAACAAACAGCATGATAAAATACAATTTCTTATACATATTTATATATCCATGCGAGATAAATTGATTTAATATTTATTATTTGTTATTTCCAAAAAATATGTTGTCTGTTTGGTTTCAGGAAATAGCTTTTATTGAGTCTCTTCTCACATTCTCTCTGGTATCTTGGTCTGTTTTGTTAAATATTGTAGTAAATTGATCGAGCAGTCACAGTTTAGTCTGTCATCCCTGTATATCAGACAGTCACAGGGGATGACTTCCTCTCACCCTTTCAACAATCAATTTCTACTTTTGTCATCTAGACGTAGATTTGTAGTCGGTACTGTAGAAGAAAGTGATATAAAACTGCTCTGTGCCAGCAGCTATTCCTCTGTTAAATAAGGACATGTTTAGGAAATGATTGGTCTTTTTTTATTTATTTTTAATGAACTTATTCATTTATTTGATATTTTTACGATGTGTGCTTTTTAGTAACGCTGGGAACTTAAAAGCACTTTTCATTGTAAACATTTCTATAATATTATACTTTTTTTGTGATGTCTGTGTATGTAAACTCACAACACTGCAAATCAAATCTAACTTAGGGTACAAATCAAGTTGACCTGACCCCTTTCCTATCATTTCTCAGACAACAAAACACTGTCTGTCTGCAATCACAATCATGAGTGTGCTTATAATCATTTGTGTTAATAGTGTAAGACACACACTGTGTGTACGGTGACTTCATTATCCTCGGCCAGTGCAGAGAGTGCTGACCACTAGTGAATAGAAGCCAAGCGTGGGCTGAACAGACTACAGTCCTGACACACACACACACACAAGTGCAATCACACACACACACACACACAACCACACACACTCACACACACACACACACACACACACACACACACACACACACACACACACACACACACACACACACACACACACACACACACACACACACACACACAACCACACACACTCACTCACTCACTCACTCACTCACACACAAGCACACACACATGCACGCAAACACACACACACATAAACACACTCACACACAAGCACACACACTCACTCACTCACACACAAGCACACACACATGCACGCAAACACACACATAAACACACTCACACACAAGCACACACATGCAAGCAAACACACACACACACACACACACACACTCACAAGCACACACACATGCACGAAAACACACACACAAACAGACTCACTCACAAGCACACACAAACTCACTCACAAGCACACACACACACACACACACATGCACGCAAACACACACACACAAACACACTCACTCACAAACACACACAAACAAGCACACACACACACGCACACGCACGCAAACACACCCACACACACACACATTCACTCACTCACACACACACACATGCACGCAAACACACACACAAACACACTTACTCACAAACACACACACACACACACACACACACACACACACAGACAAACAAGCACACACCTGCGCGCACACACACTCACTCACACAGACACACACACACACACACGCAGACACACACACGTGCGCATTTGTCAGTCTGAACCTCAAGGGCGAAGTGTTTATTTTTGCTTGGCATCTCGCTGCCCTTTACTTCAATCACATTCATGTAGCTTCAGATCCGCTGCGGCAATCATAAAACGCTACAAGAAGAAAGAAAGGTCACGCGCTGACAGATGTCTGAGCTGCTGAGTTATTATATTTCTTCATATTCAACGGGGAAAGATCTGCAGAAGACGACAGCGTTATAATGTCCACGCTTTGGTGAACAGACAGCGCCTGTGTTCGACATCGCGTGTTGTCCGTGCATAACTGTGTCTCTCCCTGCACGTGTGACGCTGTGTGTGCGCTCGTGTATGTCGGAGGGAACACACACACACACTTCTGTGAAAATGTGCCGAGTCGGGCGGCTCTCAAAGCAATTACAACAGATTGGCAAATTAAAATAAAGGCCTTGAGCGAGGAGAGCGAGGAGAGCGAGGAGACGTGGATCCACATGCGAGTGTTGGGAGGTCAAATAAATTCAATGCTACGAGCGCTCCCTTCATTACACCTGTACCAGCTCAGGTCCACAGTGACCTGACATCAGTCTCACAATACAGACAACATGATGCTTAACACACATTACACAGGACTTCCAAAATCATCATTATTATAAAGCACAATACCACACATCAACCATTTTGCTACAGTAAACACAGTATTTGTAGTGAAGTACTGTAATTATACAATAAAAATGATCTATAAACACAGTGAACACAAGATGCCTTCACCTTTAAAAACGTCCAGAGTTGAGCTCGAGCTCACTCAACCCATCCAAACAAACCATCTGATATCTGTCAAATCTAAGAGGAGGAGAGAACGTTGAGGGATAAAGACAAACGTGTCCTCTGAAGGTCACACGAATCTCACACGTACACTTATAAATGTAAAGATGATGCAAATGAGCCAGTAGATGTAATTCAAAGAGAACTTGAAGGAAAGAGTGAGAGATGAAGTGTGAATGTGGGAGAGAGAGACGTGTAATCAGGTAAAAGACTCTTGAGAAATCCTCACAGCGAGACATTGTTAATGTCAAGAGCAGTCGATAAAGGATCAGAATATATATAAATATAAAGTTCTTCAGTTAGTCCTGTGTGTTCAGATTCAAGACACACGTTCACTTCTTAAACATCAGAGGACGATAAAACACAAACTACTCACCCATCACTACACACATCAAAATAAAACACCAATACATGTCATGCTGACAACTACATCAACGTGAAGAACATGAGGCGGTGGGTGCAGTGAAATTTAATTTACACAAAACAAAAACAGGAATCTGAGCACATAATGAAGGTGAAATGACCTTTTAATGATTTAATGTGAATAAATGTGATGTGAATAAATGTGTATGTTTAATTCCACAATACTTTTGCGATTAATCATAGTTAATCACACGAAAAGTGTTTTATTAATCGCGATTAAAAATGAATCTATTGACAGCCCAAATTGAAATATATCCGAGTTCATTTTTTTTATCGATTGACAGCACAAAATAAACATTTTAAACACAATAAATAGTGTATGTTTATTTCACTATATGTGTGCGATTAATCGCAGTAAATCATACAAAAAGGGTGTGATTAATCGCAGTAATCTTTTTAATCTATTGACAGACCTAATTTAAATATATCTGAGTTCATGCAAAAGCAAATTGAACAGATCAAATGTTCTGTATAGAACCTCAGTTTCTATTTCAGCCGTAACATTCAAGAGTCGATTTATATTTCTGCTGTCAGAATACAGAACACACACCTTCATCTGAGCTGCTTTATATTGAGACGTCTTGAGGATGCTATAGCTGCCTTTAAACTTCAGATCTAATCTCTTCTATTCTTCTATTCTTCTTCTCCAGCTCTGATCCCTCTCCATAATTCTTCATCTCTCTCTCTCTCCGTCTGTCTGTCTTCAGTTCATTCACAGTGAGATGTTTCATCGCTTCAGCTCTGTTTAAGAGGATCTATAACAGGCCTTTCTAAAATCATTCATCCTGCCCTACATTTATATTATATAAACTTGAGAAGCTCGCCGCAGGACTCAGCTGTGTGGACGGACAGAAGGACCCGCGGACACACCGACACATTCATGAAAACATCATTCAGATGTCCTGGATCACAACGTTATTCTGAATCTTCTCCTTCTTACAGCTCATGAGATGTGATGGAGTTCTCAGTTGTGTTTTATTTACTGTAATTCATCGCCTGAGATCTGCTTTATATGCAGTATTTCTCTCTTTCAGTACATTCACTTTACATCACTCCATTAACACACGCAGAGAATAACTTTAAAACACTATTCTGAATAAATGAGTCTCTCCTCATAATGTCATGATAAAGAGAAGCGTTTGGTAGAGACACCTGACATTCAGTCATTAATTCAAAGTAAATGAAGCAGTTTAAAGCGTTCCATTAGTTTAATGTGTTAACAGCGTTAATGTGAGAAACGTGTCAGACAAACACACGTATCCATGCAGAATGAAATGTGGTGTTTGTAGTGATGTTTGACGCTGTATGTATGATCTCTTGAGAGGAAACACATAAGCAGATTACTGCTGCTCAGCCCACAGGATTTGAATGGAGAGGATGACAACAGTACCCCAGTTACTCTATAATTATCACATCTAATAATACAGTAATTCTCTTCCTTAAACGGGGGATTCAAAAGTGTTTCATGAATTCTGATTTCTTTACAATGTTAAACGTGCTGGCTTCTCATGCTTGACATGGTCAACTTGTCCAAAAGCGAGTTGGACGTATGACGTAGTATTTCTGTGCTCGATACACTCCCCCAGCACTCATACAATTTTCGGAACGTTTTCTCTTATTGGACAATTCTCTCGAAAAATCACGCCCACGGCAAGGCGAAAGAAAGAGACCGCCCACATGTCAACAACTGATTGCGACGAGCGATAGGAAGACCAGCTTACTGTCAAGATTGGCTGCGCTCTGGGCTTGCAGCTCGTTACTCTTGAAATAGTAAGAGAAGTAAAGCTGTGTTTGTTTGTACACTTCATTTCAGTGATGGATGTTATATAAATGGTGGATATAACACTGGATTTGGAAATGGTTTAAAAATGATAGATGCCAGACATGAAACGCACGCGGTAAGACAAGCTGAGTTACATATCTGTGTTTTGTTGGTAATGGCTGCGCACATGCTTTGTTCACGCCCTCCTCCCTACAACCGTCGTATGTTTTCGGAAATAATAGTACAGCTGTATCTGTCTTTTATAAATCTGATCAAACTAAAGACGGATATTTTGCGAATCGACGAGTTTGAGTGCATGTAAATAACCACAGTAGGCCAGCAGGGGGCTCTACAGTTTGCCTTGCGTGCCAGATCTGCAGAGAAACTACAGTACCCAGACCACACCGCTCCAACCGCTGGACAGGCTGAACAATAAAGCCAAATATAGATTAATGCTGCACAATTCACACTTCCTTTGATTCAGAGGCATTTGGGTTCCTGCATCATGATAGAGGAGGTTTTTATCATTGGCAATTCATAATTATTGTATATGAGATATAGATATTATATATTGAGATGAGTGTCAGAACCGCATGATCGAAAGATATTTCAGACATTTCAACCCAAACTGAATGAAAAAAAAGGCAAATTTATAACCATAAATCAGTATTTTCTTTATGACTTGAACAGAGACAGAGATCTCCAGCAGTCTAACCTTGACAGAGAGAGAGAGAGAGAGAGAGAGAGAGAGAGAGAGAGAGAGAGTCTTCTGACAAGCATCTGGCGGCTGTAATAATTTGGGAAATAATCTGCAGTGGCAGCGAGCCAACAGACTGACTGCTTCAACACACAACACATCCATCTCTCCATTCAAACCAAGCCTTCCATCCATCACAAACAGACAGAGAGAGAGAGAGAGAGAGAGAAAGATGATCGACTGAAAGAATACAACCACACGTTTGCATTAGTGTGACACACTTTTACACCATCTGTTGTGTGTGACGTGATGAAAAGAGGGAACGCACTAGTTATTTTTCTTGGCTAGTATTGATAACTCTATATTTCCTCATTTATTTAAACATCAGAAAGGTTCAGAGCTCAGGTTCGGTTCACTTATCTCAGAGTTTAACTGTAGTGTGATGTGTGTGTGTGTGTGTGTGTGTGTGTGTGTGGTGATGGACAAACGTCTGTAGACAGGTACAGCTTATTTTGATAAGCTTTACATAAGCTTGTAAGTTTGTAATCAATGAGAGGGATTAATTTGTATTAAAGGACTGAAGACAGTGGAGTCACACACGGCCCTTTTATCTTCAGTTACTTGGATTACTGAAGTAAGAGATCTCAAGAGAGAGAGAGATGAAGGACAGAGGAGTTCGAAAAGAAGCGAGAGGCAATCGGCACGCTCCTCCACATCCCAAAGGTTATTTTCTCGAGGTCAAAGATGGCAAACTCTCCTGTAGGCTTTCCTGTCATTACATGGCTGTAAGGCATCAGCCAATCAGAGAGCAGAACTCATTTCTGATGATCATTTAGCCGGCGGTCCGCTGACAAACGCACACGGGCACGTCTGCAACATAACAGCTTGAAAATGAGCAAATACTGGAGCGACTGATTTATGCAACGTAAATAATTCAATGTCAATCATTACGATAGTCAGATCTTCACCCAGCGAGATACCGACAAAAAATGACAAGCTGTCAAACGCAACGCTGGATGACTGTGAGCTTGTGAATGATTGGCTGAAAGAGCGTGTGTGTGTGTTAAAGCTGTCTTATTATGAATTAGGCAAAATTAATAAATGTGTTATACCAGTAGCTCTCACGGGGGCCCAAGCTGATTTCCAAGGGGCCCCAAAATTACCAATATACTGTATGAAAATTAAACGATATTATTCTCCTTATTATTTGGCCATTTTTATAACGCCCTAAAATATTTTATTGGTTAGAGATAAGAAGAGTTTTTGTGAGCGGGGCCTTTGAATGTTGTTGTATGCAATGGGGGGCCTGGGAGACGTAATGGTTGAGAGCTCATGTGTTTTACAGAAACTGATGTCTGCTAATGTTCATTCTGAGACGATAGAAAAATTCAAACTAAAACCACAAATTAGACGAGTGGCACGACTTCTGTAAACTGACTTTGCCGCTGTTGTATTACATCAACTTACAACAATCCAATCAATTAAGGGAGGGCGACATGAAGTCCCGCCCTACTTTTTTCATTCAAATTTCTAAATCCGTTTCAGTCGGATATATAACACAACACAGAAAAGGATCGCAACTTCTGTTTCACGGTGACTTTAAGTCTCATTTGCTTCTCTGATATTTCTCCTGAGAAAAAGAGTCCGAGATCTCACAAATGTCTCAGAAGAGACGTCAACACTGAGCTCAGATTTCTCAAGTCTGTAATCACAAGTCAATATTATTGAAGATCTCGATATCAACTCGAACATTTCTCATCACATTTCCTCAAATGCAGATTATTTTACATCTCTAGACTCTACATGTGTTTACACAAGGCTCTCATTTGTTTCTCCTGAGGATCTAAAGATCTTATAACATCGGTCACAGAAACTACTGCTCTCTTCAACATCAACACAACTCAACAAACTCTCACTTCAAAATGTCTCGCATCATGACCTGAAACCTCGTCTGTTCTCATGACTACACATCAGAAATCTGAGGACAGAATATGTAACGTTGAGAAGCAGATGAACGGCTCTAATGATAATTCAGCAGAAGTCTGTGGCCTAAAGCAGCGGTGGGCGGTCGGGTGGTCCGGTGAGATTAGAGGAGGTGAAGCGTAGATTAGTGATCCTGGCGGACACAAACCCAGACTTACGCTCCAGACGACCTCAGGTCCAGGACAGAGATAACAGCAGCAGGAGGAGAGGTTAACACTTCAACTCATGAGCGTGGACTGCAAATCAAAGCAACATTTATAAAATCATTTCTATAAATTCCCACTGACTCACTTTATAAATGAAACATAGTCAGAATCATTTTTACTCTTATTCACTTCAGACTTTTTATTATTCGACTGGTATAAATGTTTTTTCCAAAATGTCCAAAATGATTTTTGCTGCTTGTCCAATTTACTTAATTTACTTAAGTTCAATCAACACAACTTTTTGAAATATGTTTAGTCCTATAACTGAATCAGTTCATGATGGGTCAAAATAAAGGAGTTGTGTTGTGTTAACATAAAATAGTTACAATAGGGCACAGGACTTATATTTCTCAGCATGCTTCGCATATGACTGCGTTTTGTGAGTAATTTTCATAAATAAGTGTTATTTTATGCATTTTTCAGTAAAAACAAACATTTGTTATTGTTTAATGTTCATTTATCTTTAAGGTTTTGAAGAGTTCGCTATATTTTTGAGTTTTGTGGTGACCCTTGTTCAGAAAAGGGTTGCCTTTGGTAAAGTAGGCGGTAACATTTTTATATTTGAATTTTTTCTAATTGAAGTCAAATTAAAATTTTGTTTGATAATTCAACAATCTCACTGGAATTAATGATATTCTCACAAACTGTTATCTATTCATTTGTGTTAACTGACACAAATTTCCCCCTTTTTAAATAATGTATTTAAATTTGCGTTATATTTCATATGTATAAATACATATCAACACAATCTAATGGGAATTCATACTTATTTTACAAGGTGGCTCAGTTGTGTGAATTCCTATTTCCTACAATCCCATTGTTATGTTTTGACTTTTCCCCTGTGACATTAGGTTTAGGGGCGGGGTCACGGCAGCCATCATGAAACTTGCGTTTTTAGCTAAATTTAGCCTTTTGCGGCTGTGATTTGGGGTGAAGTAAGGTGTTGGTTAGCTACATCCTAAAATATGTATTACTTCTTTTGATATCAGGTTATAAATATGTAAATATACAAACAGTCTTTTGTATTGAAAGTCGTGCTGAGTGACATTAAAAAAGGTTGTGCTCACTGACACGAAAAAATGTCCATGAACAAAAATTAAAATATTCACAATTTCGTGTCTATGCCACGAACTGCTGTGAGCCGAAGTTGGATTGTAGTTAAAAATGTATAAAAATAAAAAATTGTTCTTGAAAGCCTTCATTGAATAACCTAATTGATAACAAATTGTATATTGGTTTAATATAAAATATACATTTTAGCATAATTGAACTTCATCAAGTGAATGATTAAAACAAGACTCTTAATCTGATTCAACTAAACTACATTGCATTAACTTGATGTAAATATCTTAAGTTTACTGAAATATATTATGTTTCTTAAATTCACAAAATCCAGTTATGTGGAACCTGTTGATATAAAAAGTTGATTAAGTTGAACATATCATTTTTTTAGAGAGTGTTTATTGGAATTACAATATCATTTATTATGTTTATTTATTGTTTCATCAGTTTGTTTTTACACTTTCAAAAAAAACTACAAATAGCAACTTCAGTACGAGTCCTATAATGTGCTTTTGATGAACTCTTCACAAGTGCTTGAACAGAAGGCTGTGTTTGACTGACCCCGTGGTGCCGTTTGCTCATCCCCTCACTTTATACATCAGCGTCATGTAATGAAGTCCTCACGGCCCAACACACATACATGAGTCATGTTAGGGTCATGTTCCTAGTCCTAGTCATGCTGTATTCAGAATAAACACACAATATCTGTGTCATTCACACAAAGACAAACGCAGCCTGATCAATATACTTCTCAGCATTTCTTTCACATGTTCCTCTTGTGTAAAAGAGTGTATAGAGATGCAGATCTGTCGTGCACGTGTGGCTGTTAAAATCTCTCTGCATCACACGTTCTATTCAGCACACAAACAGGCTTCATATTCAATTGTAAATGGGAACATTTTCAAAAGCCCCATTTCCACACAAAACCACAACAATCTCTTTCAATTGTAGCCTGCAGCTCAGAAAACAACAGACTGAATAAACTAGAAATGCATTCGCCAACAATAATGAACAAGAGAATACTAAAAACAATCTTTATGGATTTCAAATATAGCAGCGGATGGTTTAGGATGAAATTGTCATGTCGCACTCATCTTACACTTCATCACGCTCAATTCTGTCTTCTGTATGTTTGAACGATCGTTTACGTTCACACGCTCGCTCGTTCTTTTCTTCTCTTGTGTGTATGTGCGTGATAAACAGATGTTAGTCGGTATCGTCACATTCTCATCCGTCCCTGCGGTAATTGCACTTAAACAAGACGGCCGGTTAAAAACACTCTAAACATGCTTATAAACACTAAATTAATAAGTTTTTTATTTTTCTGTTCTAACTTACGGGCAAAAATATTCATCGATGCAACAGAATAATTTCAGTAATAACATGAAAGCTAAGTGAAGCGTGATTTCCATGCAAATAAATACGATTGAATGATGAAGCCATTTAGTAAATATGTCAATAGGTAAAGATGGCGTTAGCATTTAGTGTATTTGCATTCACTTGTACACAAGAATGAACGATGGAGCTGTGATTTCAGTGGCTGACGTTGTGACCCGGAGCTTTAACATCACGGCTGCGTTCATTTGTTCTTTTAATGTGAACGTGGATGCAGGTTTGTGTGTCTTTGAGAGAGAGAAAGAAGAGCCGGAGGTGTGATGTCTTCTGCTGCAGGTGCTAACAGACGGATGCTAATGGACGCTCATATATCTGAATGGCATCTGCTGCGAGGAGAAACTCTGAGAGACGCACATGAAATACAAATCACTATAAACACACAACGAAACTGAAGACACACCAGAAAACTGTCATTCAGAGGATTCTCTTTCTAACTTTACTGTAGTAAACTGCACAAATAATATGACGTCATCCTCCAGTGCTGTTTATCAATACTCTCTTAAAAAAAGATCCTTCACATTTGGTTCCATTAAGATCCTTTAACATCTGGAGAACCTTTCTGCTTCATAAAAGGTTCTTTGTGGTGAAAAAGGGTTCTTCAGAAGCGAGTTATTATACTTTTGATTTTAGTCTTATTAATATTTAAAATTCTTTTCTATTTTTAGATTTTTCATTTCATGTTAATTTTAGTTAAAGTTTTAGCAATTTTGGTTTATGCTTTTGTTATTTTATAATTGATCTGCATATTTTTATGATGCTGTTTAACATTGAATTAATTTTTATTTTAGTTTTATTTTAGTTTCTGTTTATTATTATAATTTGTGTGCTTTAAACTGATTTCTGTTTATTTTTGGGGCAACATTTCAATTTTCCCTTTAGTCAAGTTTTCCCATATTTGATTTGATTTCAATGAACAGAAACATTACAAAGTTTTAATTTTAGTAAACTAAACTAACCTTGCTTCAGATGATAAAAAGTAAGAGATAGATGATTCTTTGAAGAACCTTTGGCTGAAAGCTTCTTTGTGGAACCAAAAATGGTTCTTCTATGGCATCCCTGTAAACAAACTCTTAAAAGGGTTACGAATCGTTTTCATCATCGATTCCAGTTCCAATTCTTCTGCTTATCGATTTCGATTCTAATTGATTCCCAGTTTTGAATCCACAGTTTAGATATCAAGCTGTTGGCCATTTAGTCTGCTTATTGAAAAAATATATCTATTTATGAGCACAGTTTTGTGTATATATATATACAAATAGAACCATGATTTTTCATATTTATTACAATTTGTATTAAACTGAAGTAACTATAATGAGACTGTGGTTAATTTGTTGTTCCTGTGCTTTTTAATACAAATACTTTATTTAAACTCTGCCTACTATAGTAAACATACTGTTCATTTTCATAAGGGCTTTTATTGAGACATCAGTAGATCACTTCTCTGAAAATATGCACACAGGATTGATAAGAGGAGTACAAATTTTAATCTCAACTATCCGATTCCTATTCCTTTCCATTCCGATCCAAATTGGAATTGATTTTCCATCCCCAAACCTAGCTTTATAATTAGAAGTATATAGGACAATAATACAGAATACTGTAGCATACATCAACAAAGAGTAATCACTTTAATATACTAAAGTATACTCTAGTAAACATTGTTTACTCAAACCCACTTAGATTTTCTCTCCTCAATGAAATAAAGAATGATGTGTTTGTTCTCTCTTCTCAAACTACCTGAAGATCCAGATGTTCCTCAATTATAAAAAGTACAGAAGAGTCTCGTTGATGTGTGCTATTTCTGAGGCCTAGTTTCTTTCCTCTCTCCATCACTATCTCTCTCTCGCTCTCTCTCTCTCTCTCTCTCTCTCTCTCTATCTCTCACTCGCTATTTCTCTAACGCTCTCTCTCTCTCTCTCTATCTCTCACTCGCTATTTCTCTAACGCTCTCTCTCTCTCTCTCTCTATCTCTCACTCGCTATTTCTCTAACGCTCTCTCTCTCTCTCTCTCTCTCTCTCTCTCTCTCGCTCTCTCTCTTTCACTCTCCAAAGGGACCGGAGCACTAAAACAGCCTCATTCTGCACCTGAAGGAAATGGAAATCTAAATGACTTTCTTGTTTTTTTCTTCCGCTTCTTTCAGAGGGACTCATGACCGAGGGGAAGAGAAACTGTTTGCTTTTACGATCCCTTTAAAGTTCGGAGCGGTACAAGGGGGGAATGGATTTACAACGAGAGAACAAATGAAATACACTTTTGAGAAATCAGTGCGTGAGTGCATGCAGATGAGTGCAGTGATGTTGTGTAATTGTTTTGCATATCTTATCAGCATTGATGTCACTTTACCATCTGTCACTGTCATTCTTTCATTACCTCCTCCCGATAAAAGAGTTCTCCTGCAGCCCACATCAAGCTCATCTCTCCGTCTCCAGCGTCTCTCCACACAGAACGTCTAGAGCGCCGTGTTATTCCCCGTCCTCTCCTCAGAGTAACAGCAGGAGTAATTAATCCTGTGTTTATTTTTAGGGCCGGCAGAAAGCGCAGGACTAAATTTAGCCCGTGTAAAGATCGGAGGGGCACCCAATTAATCTCGGCAAAAAAACAGACCGCCAGACCACCAGATTTGGTAAACAAATTGACACAAAACGCTCAGGAGGGGAAACTCTGTGTGTGTGTTATCAGATGACATAACTGCCTCATAATACGTGCAAGGATATCAGAGAAGGTTTACAGCCAGAAAAAAACCCGAGGGAATTACAAGCTCATGCACCAAGATCAGTGCTTAAGAGAGGAAATGACAGCTGAAAAACAACAAAATATGTGTCTGTACAGACAAATATACACGATCATAAGCCCTATTCTCACTGTGTGTTCCCACCAAATGCGAATGAAGCGCTAAGCGCCAGTGATTTACACGTTTGGTCAATGCAAAGATGCGATAGGACATCCTGCCGCGCGATTCGCACGAATGAGGAAGCATGAATTGAGCTTTTTGGGCGTTTGACGCACGTAAAAGAGTGGAAAAGTCTGAAGTTTGGCAAATTTTGAGCCAAGTTAACCAATTAGGAGCTTGCTCTAGTAGTGACGTGATTATGACATAGCGAGCGAGTAAACTCAAAATGCTCAAGCGTCCAACTTCACGTGAATAGCACGATTTATTCGTGCAAGTCACGTTTGGTGCGAACGCTCTTTGACAGTTTTACACGGGGAGGTGCGGCAAAGTAATTTCTCACTGGACGTCTGTAATGTTGATGGCCAATTCGCAAGGGATCAAAAATCGAAAGAAAACTACCAGAAGTGGGAGGAGTAACTCAATTTTTTCGCGTATGACGGTGCTTTAAGATATCACGTGCGCAAACATATATATATGTAAGAGATCATGTATATAACTCAAGCTGTACAACTATTCTGTTTATTACACTGCTACTTACCTCATAAGTAAGTTATTTACAATTACATTTAGGCATTTAAGCATTTGGCAGACGCTTGTATCCAAAGCGACTTAAATTGCTTTATACTATACATTTACGTAGGTATTTGCAATCCCCTGGGATCGAACCCACAACCTTGCGTTATTAATGCCATGCTCTTACCACTGAGCTACAGGAAAGCTGAAGTTATTAAATATTAATTTGAAACATTTTATTAGATCATTTGTAACACATGTAAATCTTCCGCGAGGAAAACCAGTGAGGTAATATATAAAGAGTTTGGTTCCAAAATAAGATAACTATGTTTTTAAAAATGTCCAGGAATCATGTTTTTCTATTGTGCTTTACAATTCCTATCAATCAACCTGTCGTTGACAGTTTGATTTAAGCCTATTAATTATAAGCCTTTAAACTAAATGATATAGGTAACTTACAAAATAAAACACAATAAAAACATTGACTTTTTATCTCTATTTGGATCCAACCTCTTCATATATATACTGTATATATCCAAGATAGTCCGAGATAGTTATTCCAGACCTTTATTCAGAAGGTAAAAGTTGCCATAATCTTTCCCGACATGGTCCATAATTCTCACTGAGATGGCATATTAAAACGGGACTAAAATGACTGAGAAGCTCCCGTAATAATGACTTTCCCCCGCCTCCCCATATAAAACTAATCCCATCCGAATAGGGCAATAAAGACCCCAGACCTCCGCTGTGAGTACACCAGGATGTGCGACATCACTATCACACAAGTGACACTCAGACATTTGATTGACAGCTCCTGTTCTGCTCTATCAGCTGTTTCTGGGAAATCCAAAAGAAGAACAGGACAGATGGATGAGAGAAACACACACACACAATAGATGAGAAGCATGTTGTGTCATCATCAGGATTTTAATGTCACACTATAGATCTGATGTATTTGGGACACGGGGTCTGACCTACAGAAGCAGGTGTGAACCAGTTTGTGTTTGACCCCATTAAAAAATACCAAAAACAAACATTAACTGAGGAGCACAACCCTCGTTGCGTTCAACCCGGATGAAAACATGAAATATAACATTTAAAGTTTCAGGCATTTGGCGGACGCTTTTACGCAAAGCAACTTACATTGCATGATCCTATACATTTATACATAGGTATTTGCAATCCCCTGGGATCGAACCCACAACCTTGCATTGTTAGCGAATTGCTCTTTCCACTGAGCTACAGGAAATACATAACTTCTGTTCATTTCAGCGCATAGATGGAACTCCACTAAATGACAGATGAGATAACATTACCTGTCTCAGGAATAAAACACTTTATTTTAATTTCTAGTCACTAGAATTTTGGTCTGGTTTATTCCCACAGCTTTAATAAACTCTTTTTCAGGTGTCATTTCACACTTATTTATCAACGCAGACATTAGTATGAAAACAAGATTTATAACAAGCTCCATTTCTAAACATTTGTCAGAATTTCCCTCCGATCTTTCATAACAAGAGTACAGGTCTTGTGCCGGGTCCTCTCTTCTTTCAGCTACATCCCATCATGTCCTACATCACACTCTCCATTCCTCTTCATTTCTCTCGTCTCTTCTGCAGCTCATTTTCAAATCATTGATTTCATAACTTCATTTCCTCGCATTTCCTGATGCCTGAAGGCCTGTTCTCATTCCGGGCCAATTTTCTCTCTCTCTCTCTCTGTCTCTCTTCTCTGTCTCTCTCTCTCTCTCTCTCTCTCTCTCTCTCTCTCTCTCTGTCTCTCTCCGTCTCTCTCATCTCTCTTTCTGTGTCTGTTGAAGAGTCTGTAGGGTTTTCTGACGTTGGGTCCCGTCTGCTGACCTCAGAAGCATCTTATCTTCACCTTCCATCACTTCCACTAATAACACTAGATTACCATGTTTGTTTGAATTTAAATTGTACACTATCATGTCTTCTGGACATCTTGTTTTTTTATTAACTCTGGTAAATGGACAGTATTCTGTTAAGTACCTTATAAGGCTGTGTTCACACTTGAGTTCTTTTTTGAAAAGAAAATTGTTTTTTAGAGTGGGCGTAACACACAGGGTTTTTGCCAATCTCATATTAATCTTGAGTACCAATAGAGCAGTATTGAATACTTCATATCTTTCAAGAGCATTTAGTTTGATCACATTTATAAAAGATAGATACAGCTTTATGATTGTTCGCCGAAAACATACGGCACATACGGGGAGAGGGGTAGGCTAAACCAAAGCACGTGCGCACCCATTGTCAACAAAACACAGACATCAGTTTCACTTACTGCACTCGTTCATGTTCGGCATCTTTTAGCACTAGGACGGCTCCATAAATCATATATTTCAGACCATCTCCAAATCCAGCGTTATATCCACAGTTTATATAACAGTCATCACCAAATACAGTGAACAAACAAACACCTGAACTTCACCAACGTATGCTCTCTCTCTCTCTCTCTCTCTCTCTCTCTCTCTCCTGCACTCAAGTGAAAGTGACGTCTACACGTGCTCCTTCTCCTGCTCTCCTTTGGGCGTGCTGCATGCTTTTCCCAGAGAATTCTCCAATAAGGGACGAAGAAAAATTGTTACAAAACAGTTTTATATGTTCAAAAAAAACTTTCCAAACCTGAACGATCGCTCGGGTAGTGTATTGAGACAGAAATACTACATAATACGCCAAACTCGTTTTTAACAAGTTGACCATGTTAAGCATAAGAAGACAGCACGTTTAATATTGCAAATAAGTCAGAGACACATCGTTGCAGGGCCGCTTTAATGTAAAAGAAAAAAGAAAATGCAGCAATGTTCAAAGATAGCATTTGTGCACGAAGGCACTTTACAGAATCAGGCTTCATAGGCAGCGTAACGGAATTCTACTTGATTTATAAACCGAGATTATATCAAATATGGAAAAACCTAAAATACAAATTTCTCGCTAGAAATGCATTCAAAAGTTATTGAGAATGAAAATTAAACGCACATTTAGACAAAACAAGTGTGAAACTCAGCAGTTTTGAGTTTGAGCCTTCTCTGCTCCAATCGCATTCCTCGCCTGTTCTTATGGGAACGACACGTCTCTGTCATTGGTTAGCTGTGAAAAAGGTGGGCTTGAACATTTTCAACCTCAAAATACGTCTGAGCTGCAGAAAAAGATGTCGGCGCTTAAAAAAAAGCTTAGAACTTTTTTCAAAACACAGTTTACTCCATAGAATTATACTGTTAAACAGACGCTACTCAAGTCAAGTGTGAACACGGCCTAAGGGGCCATTCACATTTCGTGTCTTAAATCGCAGGGAAACGTGAGCCGCATCGCTATTTCTTGTCACATGACCCGAGGTGCGCGCGCGGCACTCTGAAAAGTAGAATTATTTCTATCTCAATGCGGCACCTTTACACCTAGAAAAATGTGCGCGCCTGCCGCACATCTACATTTAAAATAACAAATTTGTGTGCGCAAAAGACGCAAAATGTGAATCGCCCCTAAAAGATATGAAGACGAAGACGACTGTTTTTGTTCCGCATGTCACTGTACCGTGGTGTCACTACAGTAATTTCACTTCGGATGGCTGGTTTACAGTCACTTTCAGTCTGTTAAATAAACAGCAGCACTGAATCACAGTTAATCTCACTCAAACACCAATTTATGAGCAGAATTTCTGTGAAGATCCTGCGGCACTTTTCACATGACTCACTTCTCAAGTTTAATAAACACTCGTTTTTCTTCCGCAACAGTCAGAATGTGTTTCCATCTGTTTTTCAGCTCAGACCAGACTGTGATGACGGTGTGATACTACACTGATGACCAGACTTTACACACTTGTGCATTGACATATACTGTACATGGTACTTCATTGAATACTGCTGTGTTATCATCAGTGTTGGGCACGTTACTTTAAAAAGTTATTACTTATAGTTACTAGTTACTTCTTACAAATAGTCATTTAGTTAGAAACTGAGTTACCTCATTGTCAAAGTAACTTATTACCAGGGAATGTAACGATTGCGTTACTTTTTTTTAAATGTTCAAATATGCAAAATAACTTGGATGCCCCCAATATTAAATATGTTAAATGAATGAAATGGAAACTAAGTAGAATAAAATATTGTACACTTATATTGTAATGTTTCCGTGGGTCAATGTGAGAGACACCTATTAAATTCAATATTTTATAGATCAATATATTATTATTGTAAATATGATCATTGATATACTAGAACAATAAAACACAATAGAATAGTTCAGAACTTTAGCTATTTATTACACCGACCAAAACTGGTCAATAAGTCTAAAAATAAATTATAAGAACTGCTAGACTGTACTGTTATACTTTTTTTTGTTGGTTTCTTACCAAGATCTATATGCAACGTAACCTAATTTACTCTTATATAAGCAATGCAGTCGTGCACTTTGACCAGTCCAAAAATACAAACTCCTGGCGTATTTTCGAGCAGAAATCTGTGTCCGCATGCCGTCTGTGTGTTTCCTTGCAGCAACTGAAGCACTCAGCAGCACAGTACACACGCAAGGGTGAGGACACACGACTGATGTAGGCTATGAAAATATGAAGAAACTAAAGCAAGTTTCTAAATGATCGATCATAAGTACCCCTGATAATGGACATCAGAATTTGTTTGTGCTAAGCAGGGTAATTGAAGCATAAAGGGGAGATGATGAGTTCGAGGGAGGTAAGACTTGATAAATAAACTACTGTAACATCCCCAGCCATTCAGGTCTCAGACGTTAGAGGAAACTGTCTCAGGAAAACCTCTGTCAAGTCTATCAAATCGCATTGTTGCTTAGAAAATCGTTTGTCTGCTGTACTTACAAGCCCTCGTTTAGGATTAAAAGTTGGCAGTAAATATAGCCGAGATAACTATCTGCAAATACTGGCAGTACAGTTTCCACCCAGACTTGGCGGTGAAACCAGAAAATATAGTTTTTTATATAAAATATGAAGAGTTTGGTTCCAAAATCAGATAACTCCGTTATTTTATTCTTTTCAAGATTCATGTTTTTTTATTGTGTTATGATGTTTTTATTGTGTTAGTTACCTGTATTTTATTTAATGATATATATTTTATTTTATTTATATAACTGTGTTATTATGGCTTAAATAAAAACAAACTAACTGCAGCTTGATTGATATTTATTGGAATGCACAATAAAAAAGATGATTTTTGAAAAACTTTCTCATTTTGGAACCAAACTCTTCTTATGCTCTTTATATTGGTCGGAGCCATAAAATGAATGAAAAAATGAAAAAAATGAAAATCATTTATTGATATATTGCAAAATCTTGAAAAGATGTAATTTTTGATTGTTATCATCGTGTAATGAAATCTCTCAGTCCGTGCAAACATGTTATTAAAGTTCAAGTTAAGAATGTTGAAGATACTTTCATATTTTTCAATACATAAATGTTTACATTCCCATTATTGTTGCACTGCAGGAATAGTGGTTTAAAGGGATAAATCTCCCAAAAACAAATCGTTTCCTAACCTTCGAGTTGTTCCAAATGTGTATAAATGTCTTTGTTCTGACAAACAAAAAAAGATATTTGGAAGAATGCGTATAACCAGACAGATCTCAACACAGATTGACTCTCATAGTAGGAAAAATTACAATGTTAGTCGATGGTGCCCCAGAACTGTTTGCTGTCCTACATTCTTCAAAATATCTTCTTTTGTGTTCAACAGAACAAAACAATGATAAAGGATTTATTTTTAGGATATTCTTTTTTATAAATTCAACATTTTTCTGATGAAAAGATGGATAACGTAACAGGTCTTTCACGTGTGATGTAGAGCTCTCACCTCCAGTGCTTTACGCTTTCTGTGTAGCAGTCGGGCGATGTCTCTCGCCACGGTGTCCACCAGCTGTTTGGGTGTGTTTTTCACCACATCAAACTGACTTCTCTTCTCGCTGTATATCTGCACGGAGCAAAGGTCAAAGGTCAGACAGAAACTCACTGCACACATAACCACAAATCTGACCTCACAAAGTCTTAAAAAAGGACACAATCCTATTCTGGAGCTCTCTGAACTAACGACAAATGCATTTGATGAAATGTAAGTAAGAAGTGTGGATCTGTGGGTTTAAGGTCATGTGGTTTACACACAATCACACACAGCAGGTGTCGTCTCACCCACCAGGGTCGGCACTTATCCCCTCCACCCCAGAGACTCCATTACCCACAAATCCATCTGTGTCAAAGTGAGGTCCAGGCGTGCGTTCTCAAACGTGCTTTGACACAAGCCGTGTTTGATGTGAATGAGGACGGCGTCTGCATCAA
The DNA here is from genome assembly GCA_008369825.1 of Triplophysa tibetana. Lineage (NCBI taxonomy): Eukaryota > Metazoa > Chordata > Actinopteri > Cypriniformes > Nemacheilidae > Triplophysa > Triplophysa tibetana. The sequence continues at coordinate 698,245 of CM017905.1, read as the reverse complement.
GCCACTGGAGGGGGTGTGTGCTAGTTTAAAGTGTGATGCTTGTTATTTCTGGAATACAATTATAGTGCCCTTGATGAAGTCATTAGCCTGTTTGAGAACAAAAATACACAAAGTATCTCACGCAGTGACACGGCTCACTTTTCAAACTCAACTCACCATCTCACATCTTCAAGACATTTGTGTGTTTTCGCTGAGATTTTAGGTCAAAAGATTTCGTTTTGAAGTAGAGGCTTGTGTTATTTCTTTACAAGTACCTGAAACTATTGAGCATTTATTCTTTTCTAGCCGTTACATTAAAGGCAGGGGTCCGATTTCTCATAGCCGTTATTGATGTTCAAATCACCAAAACAGACACACCCCTACCTAGAGATGGGTACCAAGAACCGGTACTTTAGATAAAAAAAAGCATAAAACCAGAAAGGAAAAATAACATACGGTCTACCAGCCAAATAACCACAGTGATGAAAAGTAAAATTGTTGAATGACATTATGATGTGCTCCTACATGCTAAGTGCAGTAAGTGGTATGGTCAGGAACACACACACGTTTTGTTATGTGGCGTTTTCTGTTTGCTCAGAAGCATTTGTAAACTGTAGTTCTAAAGCTTAGCTGTAATAAAGAAAAAGTGTTTTGCATCTTTTCACATCATGTGTTTTTATTTTTCAAATTATAATGCGTAGTATTGATAACAGTATTGATCTTAACGATACCCATCCCTACCCACATCTTTCACTTTCATCAGCGCTCGACTAATGTCGTCCTGTGCACTGTGCACCTCACTGCTGATTGGCTGTAAGGTTGCTTTGGTACTCGGCCCGACTTTGTCTAAACAAGCGTGATTCGGAAATCTGACACCCCGCCTTTAAAGTTTTGGCAAGACATTTACAGTTGGCTGAATCTTGGTAATTAAACTTCATTTAATGAATCTCAGATATTGGTGAATGTTGAATGCTTTTCTATCATTGATGTTAAACATTATTGTAGTGATGGGAAAATATCGAATACACAAATGTAATGAGTAGTGATATTCCTTCTTTAAATTATTTTTAAAATTATTGGAAAATTATTTAGCATCCCAAAAATAACTATCCAAAGACAAACGGTCCCTCTCTGACTTCTATAAATGTATGTCCGAGTCTTTTTCAATTTGTAAATAATTCCTTGCTTCTTTCCCCAAATTGTTATTATTTTATTGTTGATTTGTAGGTTTTTTTTAATTGTTTTGTCCAATTTTGTAATAAGGTATTGTTATTCTATTGTTATTCTATTGTTAATATGGCAATAATAAAGTTGAGTTTTCTTAGACACAACAACTGCCCCCTACAGGACAACACACTTCATAACAACAACATCCTCATTTAGCACAGTCATCAAAAAACACAAAGTGGTGCTTAAACATTTCAGTAAATATTTATGCCTTGTGATATTTGTCACAACATCATAACAAATATATGAATTCATTATAAAACTGCTTAGAATTCACTGCTGCACTTTTTCAACTCACTTGTTGTTCTGAAAGCAGAAGCAAAATAATATTTACATATAGAGCTGAAGCTAAACCGTATTGAGCTGCAGTGGACTTTGAGAAAGATATAATGAAAGTGTTTTCAGTTAAGTGTGAAATGCAAGAGTGACTCACAGAGTCCAGATTTCACAGGAGGAAATTAAGTCCAAATGTGGAGAAAATCAAATCATTTACAAAGTGAGCAGAGTGTGTGTGTGATGTGTAATATGATTGTGTGATGTGTGTATGTGTGTGTGATATGAGTGTGTGTGATGTGAGTGTGTGAGTGTTTGTAATGTGTGTGTGATGTGGACATGTTTTTATATCCCATTGGGGACCTAATCCTGACTGCATGGGGGCTTGTGTCAACCTTCGGACCAAAATTGAGGTCCCCATGGACAAAATAACATATAAATTGTATAGAACAATATATTTTTTTAATCCAAAAATTTCTATGATCTTTAGGTTTAGTGGCAGGGGATAAAATATACAGTTTGTACAGAATAAAAATATCTCCCCACGGATGTGTGTGTGTGTGTGTGTGTGTCTGCGTGTGTGTGCGGGGAGGAAGAGGGAACAGCAGGAACAGGGTCTGCTGTACGGGACGGGCCAAGAGCTTTAGATGAACTAGGCCAAACACACTCACACAACTGAACCAGAGCGCAAGAGCCCGTCCACTTCAATATGCTTCTATTGGCAGTCACACATCACACACAAATGACTACACAATGATGCTCTCAAAACAAACACACACACGGGAAGAGAGAGAGAGCGAGAGAGAGATAATTAGTGAAGTGAAGTCATGTCAGTATATCAAACTGAGACTGTGTCAGTATAAACACACAGATGGTGTGAGAGATACAACAGAAACTCCAGCCATCTGATCTGAGAACAGTCAAGAACATCCAGACAATCAGAGACATTAACAGATATACAAAAAAAAAGAAACAGTGAAAGATGGAAAGAAAAAGGAAACACATGTTTTTGGGTTCAATAAGTATTTCATATAAAATAAGTTGTATTGTAGATTGTATGTTATTATTACTGTTCATAATATTATAAAATATTAATCCAACTTTGAAGAATATATTAAAAGAACACACAAGGGGTAAATCCTCAGGTTGTGTTTGTGTTGTGAAGCAGCACACGTGCGGTGCCGATAAACCAGCAGAAGAGTTTGGTTTGACCTCACGTCTTATTTTTCTGTCGCTAAAAAGATTTGTTTGAAGTTTGCTTTTGGTCTGCGTGAGAAACACTTTGGCTTATCAGCCCATGAAGGCAAGTGTTGACAGAGACAGATGCTCCGTCATTAAGGAATATTAGTGGTCCGCCAAGCAGACAGCGCCAGTGTCCCGCCGGCCGAGGGAAAACAGTTCAATAAAACACTGAGAGAGAGTGAAAGAGACAGACAGAGAGAGAGAGAGATAGAGAGAGAGAGAGAGAGAGAGGGAAAGAGCGAGAGATAGAGAGAGATAGAGAGAGATAGAGATAGAGATAGAGAGAGAGAGATAGAGATAGAGATAGAGATAGAGATAGATAGAGATAGAGATAGAGATAGAGATAGAGAGAGAGAGAGAGAGAGAGAGAGTGGTTCAGAGAGATGTGTTGAGATGGAGAGAGCAGAGGGACTTGAGTGACTTGAAACATACATAACCTGAACACTGACACTTTTGAAAAGAATACGAGCTCTATAGATCAGAACAGATGAAACACAACCAGAGACTCTCGCCTTCATCAGCACAGATGTTTTAATCCATATCTTACTAACTTTCCTCCAAACAACTACACATCTGTCATGTGAAGATCTACAGTCCGGGCGTTATGAGGTGCATATGACCGGCTGAGCAGATGGTGTTTCAGACGAGTCTGATAATGACCTCCATCCTGAGGTCTGATGTGTGGCTGATGATGTCTGGTCATGATTGTCAACAAACACAGAGCGCACACCGGCAGCAGCAGAGGAAGGGTTTGTGTTTACACACCTGTTGCTCTTCTAATGCATCACTATCAATGATGAATGCGTTTGTTTAAGAGTTCAAGGGCCTTTGAGCAGAAAACAGCGTCAGACTTCATCACATCACACCGTCAACCACTGAGTTAAACCCAACACCTGATGGAAAAAATACTACGCTTTTGACAGAGCATCACCAAAAGATCTTGTGAGCACCATGGTAATGCAATGCTAAATTAATATTGTAATCATGATGTAAAACCCACACACACACACCTACACACACACACACACACACACACTCACACTCACACACACACACACACCTACACACACACACACACACACACTCACACTCACACTCACACTCACACTCACACACACACACACACACTCACACACACATTCTCAGAAAACATTACTCCAATTACAGATGGTCTGGGGTCAGAAAAAAGGATATGAGAGATGAAGAACAACTCCCTCCTCCTCCTCTTCATATCCTCATGTTATCTGTCTTCAAGGCAGATATAAACGTCAGCCTTTATTAACTTATCATGTGTGTGTGTGTGTGTGTGAATATCCATCCATCTGGGATTGTCATCTCTTCCCTTCAATATATGCATCTTCTATATCTATTATAAGTTTCTCTCTCTTTAAAGAAAATGTCATTTTTCGTTTTCAACATTAATCATGTTGGATCTATACTTTGTGATAAAAATGCTAAAATTCTGCAGAGAATGTAAATGCTGTGTGTGTAAATCCAGCAGGCGTTACGCTCGGTTGTTATGTGGGGTTTCATGACATTTCAAACATGCCAAATCTCTTAGAATATGAATACTTAAGTTATTTATTTTCTTAAGCAGCTGCGTGATTTGTGGAATCATTCATGTTCACAGCCGTTACCTGGCAAAGTAAAATTATCAAATCATTAAGATTAGAGTTCTTTCAAATCACTGACCTACACGTGACCGAACAAACTCATGACGTTTATAGAAATACACAAGCTGTGAAGCTGTAATGACGGGAGGTGCTGATGGAGGTTCAGGTGAATGTGATGTCAATGTCACAACAGAGGATGTAATTAATGATGATTGTGCTGTAGTCTGCCAATTACATCTCAGATAGAGATGATCACTCATTAATGTAGAGAAGCTGGAAACAGGAAACTAGCTGTGTCACACACACACACACACACATAACACACACATACACATCACGCACACACACACACACACACACGCACACGCACACGCACGCACACATCACACATACACACACACACACACACACACGCACACATCACACATACACACACACACACACACATCATGCACACTCATCACACACACACACGCGAGCACATCACAAACACACATCACGTACACACATCACATACACATACACACACGCGAGCACATCACAAACACACATCACGTACACACATCACATACACACACGCGAGCACATCACAAACACACATCACGTACACACATCACATACACACACGCGAGCACATCACAAACACACATCACACACACACATCACACACACATACACACGCGAGCACATCACAAACACACATCACGCACACACATCACACACACATACACACGTGAGCACATCACAAACACACATCACGCACACACATCACACACACATACACACACACACGCAAGCACATCACAAACACACTTCACGTACACAGATACACACACACGCAAGCACATCAGAAACACACATATCAAAAACACATCACACACACACATCACAAACACGCGCACACAAACACACACACACACACACACACACACACAGAAGGACACACACACGCACAAATGTCACACTCGTACAAATCCCACACATCACACACACAGACACGTGTGCATGTGTGAGTGGAGCTGATGATGTTCATCACATCTACTTCCTGCTTCATCATCATCTGTCCGTCACCTCAGCATCTCATCCCATGAAAAGGTCACAGTTGAGATCTCATTAATATCTCACGTATGTCTCTTACACGTCACTGTGATTCAACAGAGAGAAAATCTAAATCTGCATCTCAGATATTTCTCAAATGAAAAATAAATCTGTTTCAGAAGAGATCACAAGAATGTCAAAACTGCTCGAACATTACCCACCCAGTGATGTCCTAGCAACCGTAGAAACCAAGCAACACCCTAGCAACCCCTAAGATCACTCCGGCATCGCTCACATCTTCTTCACATATATATGTAGAGACCTAGTTTCTCGGGTGTGTGTTTGTGCCGGAGGGTTTTATTTCAGACTTCAGCTCAAATGAAAATGTGTGCGACTGCTCTTCATTGTTCTCTATTACTGAACGTCCCCAAGCTTTCTCTCCGTTCTGGATTAACTGACTGAAATGATACCAAATGTTCTGACAAAACCAGACCAGCGTCCAATGATTCACCATTAATCTTCCGTGGGCAATGGACTGAGTTTGATCACTGTCCGCACGTATGCTGCTCTAAACATAGATCTCATTCAGTCCGTCTGCTTTTCAAGATCCACTACATCGCAAATGAATGAGAATGAAATCATAATCGAATGTTCCTCAACAGAATTACTCGCACCCTTCATCCATCACCACTAAACTAACGCACAGGTACACATGACAAAACATCCCCGATCCAGCCAATCAAAACATCCCATCCTTCATACTGATGATGAATTTATACATCACAAAATAATTCATGTATGCTGGAAAGATGCTCTCTCTTCATATGTTCATTGCTAATGTGCAGTAAATGATTTGACAGAAGTCTTTTCTTGCCTTTCATTCTGGTCTCTCCGTGTTATTTGGTATAAATCCCACACAAACGTGTCCTTGGACAATAAGTAAAAAGGTCGATGTAATCGCAGTGTTTCTTATCTCTGTATTCTGCTGTAAAAGATGCTGTTGGAAATGTCACGGTACGTGTCCTCCGCCACCTCAAATGTCGCATGAATTCTAAGCGCGCATCCGTTGCCCTTGTGCGGGATAAGTCAATAAAGTTGGCCTGCATTTAAGGAAATATCCCCACCTCAGTCTATAGAAACCCAGTCAGATATGAAGCTATTAAATTCAGCTTGGAGTGATTTATTCAGCTGAGCAATGAGGCGGAACCGGACCCACATCAACAATACCTCACACCGGTGCTGAGGCTGCTGCGGCTGGACTGTTTTCAGCAGCACGACGCTCCTCTAATGATGAGGCTTTAAAATAGACCTGAGAATCAACACCAAACCGCACAATTCACTTTCAGAATGTGACGGGTTTCTCAGAGACTCACAATATTTTATATCTCTGATTTTAATGTGCACTGTAATTAAATGAACATCATTTTGTGTAAATGTATTCAGCCGCGCGTCATTTCAAACCCGCATGAGTTTCTTCTTCAGAACTCAAAGGAGATATTTCGTAGAACGCTGATAATCAAACAACACTGAACCTCGTTGACTTCCATCGGGTGAACGCGAAACCTCCGAGACATTTCTCAAAATATCTTCTTTTGTGTTCCACGGTGTCCGATACAGATCGGTAACCACAGGAGAGTGAATAAATGATGACCGAATTATATCTCTCTCTAAGAGAGGTAAGAGACGGATTAGTTAAATATGCACATACTGTATGTGCAGATCGCAAATCACATCCATCAAGTCAATTCCCTTCTACACGGAGTTTCTTGTTTGAATTTTTGATAAGTGTGATTTAATTGATGGCCACATACTGTTAAATTCAAAGAGAGAGAGAGAGAGAGAGAGAGAGAGTAGAACAGCTGTACATCAGCTCCTGTCACCTGTGCCGTGAGGTGTGACGACAGATGAGGAAGACGAGGAGGATGATGAGGATGACAGGTCTGATCTGCACCACACCTGCTGTGATTCAGCAATAACACAAATCTTCTGTCATCGTGAGGAATTATTCTTGACTTTTAATCGACAGTCTTGCTTTATTTTTTAGAATGGTTCACAAATGCATAACCTTGTCATCCTGATGAAATGATTTAGATTTCTACCAGACAATATAACATCGTCTGCAGCTCTATGAGCTTTAATGTCAATATTCACAGCACAACCAGATGTGTGCGATTCAAACAGTGTGTTTAGTGTTAGTGAAAGTTCAAATATAAGCAATAAAAATCTTAACAAATACAATAGGTTTCTAGCCCTTCGGGCTCGAACCCTAATGATGATGATGCTCAGTAATGAGGTCACCGGTGGATATGTTTGTACTGTAGTGATATCAGCGAGCTGTTGGAATCATCATACAGAACAAGAGTGTTTGACCTTTACCCACCGACACGTCAACGCTAATGTTTACTAAACAACTGCTGAAGCTCAGAAGAGCTGTTGATGCTCACGAGGGTCTCCAAAAACCTCAGGAGGACCGACTGTCCTACAAATATAAGAACAAGGACACACAGCAATCCTCACACATATGACACAACACCGGGATGATGAAGAATTAAGTCTCATCTGTGTCTCAGATATTTCCCTGAGAAAACATCACCGTCATTGCACTCTCTGTAAAAATTGGGCACAATATACTGTATTAATCTGAAGGATTTTTCATCTTTTACATTTTGGACTTTATGAAATCACATTTTAGCTTTAACGGAAATGTACCGGTCATTTTCTGCCAGAACTTTTTTTAAGGGATTTTGATGACAGTGCAGAGTTTGAGAAGAGATGTCAACAAAGTGTTTAACCTCTACAATCTACATTTATTGTATTTGTGTATAATACTGATGACATTAACAATAGCCTGCAGCACACCCCATCAACACATTTAACAGAACAGTCGTATTTCACACACACAACATATTCAAAGATCATGTGACTTCAGCAAACGCTTTCAACAGACATCCTGCTGAGACAGACAGAGTGAGTGAGTGAGTGAGTGAGTGAGTGAGTGAGTGAGTGAGTGAGTGAGTGAGTGAGTGAGTGAGTGAGTGAGTGAGTGAGTGAGTGAGAGAGAGAGAGAGAGAGAGAGAGAGAGAGAGAGAGAGAGAGAGAGAGAGAGAGAGAGAGAGAGAGAGAGAGAGAGAGAGAGAGAGTGAGTGAGAGAGAGAGGAGAGAGGAGAGAGAGAGAGAGAGAGAGAGAGAGAGAGAGAGGAGAGAGAGAGAGAGAGAGAGAGAGAGAGAGAGAGAGAGAGAGAGAGAGAGAGAGAGAGAGAGAGAGAGAGAGAGAGAGAGAGAGAGAGAGAGAGAGAGAGAGAGAGAGAGAGAGAGAGAGAGAGAGAGAGAGAGAGAGAGAGAGAGAGAGAGAGAGAGAGAGAGATGAGAGAGAGAGAGAGAGAGCAATTAAAGAGATAGGTTTGAGACCCTATAAAGGTGCTGTCATGATGAGAGACTCTTTAAGAGAAGTGTTATCAGATAACATTAACTGTGTTACTGTGTGTGTTCCTTCAGAGGAAAAACAAGACTGGACAGTGTGTCTTACAGGACATTATCCAACAGACAACGATTACCCGTGAATCTGTTGGAGATCAGCGTGTGTGATTTAACCTGATAAAATTATTCACTATAATAATTATAATAATAAATTGGCCTAAATTGTATTATTGGCGATACCGATACGGCAGATCATTTATCGTGCATCCCTACACTCCAAAAAGAATCTGTAAAAATAGAGCACAATAAACTGTAATAATATGAAGGAATTTTCGGTATCCTTTTAACAGTTGTTTTAGCAGATTTTACATTTTTCACTGCATTAAATTGCATTTTAGCCATTAAAGCAACAAAGCATATTGTTTAAAGCCGATTGCTGTCTGAATGCTTACTGTCTTGAGACCTGTTAGACTCGTTGCTATTGAGAACATTTTTCTCATTAACTTATATAAAGGAGGCTTGGTACATCATTTTCTGGGGAAAAAGAGAATTAATGGTGACCTTGTGTTCTACAGTGAAGGTTTTTGAATAAAATCAGTTTTCCACTTTTTGACTTTTGTTTCAGTCTCAGAAAATGTTATATTAATATTTAGATACTGTATACCGGCCAATATATCGGTTATCAGATTCCAATGTTAAAGAATTATCCGTTAGCGACAAAAAATCACATATCATCGGTGCATCCCTAAAAACACTGAAGACCTTAAATTGAACATTAAATAAATGTCTTTTACTTTCCAAACCTGTATGACCTCAATTATTATTAAAAACACAAAAGAAGATGCAGAATTATACAATAAAAGTGAACTGGGACTGGAACTGTTTCTCTTCTCTCAAACTCTGAGAATGTTTTCATCACGTTAAGTTCTGGCACAGCTTCAGTGCATAAATGATGTTTTTATGGTAAAGAACAGTCTGTAAGACATCGCTTTTGTGTTGTAAAGACGAAGTGAAGTGAGACAGGTTTGGAACGACATTAATAATCAACGACCTGAATCTCTGCACCTGTAAACAACGCGACACAACACAAACACACACGTGTGCGCCGCTGACCCAGAACCACAGACACAACCAGGCCAAGTGGAGAGGTAATTTCTCCAAGCTGGACTAGACCGTTTCCAAACCGCCGTTTCCATGGAGACCAGCAACTTAATGACTGATAACGGCAAGCGAGCAGAAAACGAGCAAAGATTGAGAGCGAGCGAGAAAGAGAGAGAGATACCAAGTGGAACAAAGACAGCAATTTAGTATCGGAGGACAGCGTGAAGCCCGATTATGTCGTCAGTGTAAATGATCATTAATTTCCCTCTGCCCAACCAGATGAGATTAATGCTTCACCCGTCCCACCGTCAACACCAGAGAGAGGGATCGTACCATTTAAACCCCCCCTATCTCATCTGCCACCGCTCTATAGAAACATAAACAACACAACGCTGAATGATGGTGCGCGCTCACATGAATACACGAGGTGTTATCTGTATTACAGCACTCGCCTCGTCTGTATATTCATCGTCGAAATGAATTAAAAGCCACTTTAGAAGATGGACACGTGAGCGTAAAGCATCGAGAAGAAAAACTCATGCGGCCGGTCACCGAGGCGCTATCACAGAAACTTCCAGACACGAGCGGAGGGCACGTCAACCCCACGGGTCCTTCTCAAACGCACGGCCGTTTCTGCCTGAGGGACTTTTTCAGAGACTGCCATTTGAAGATATTCACTCGGCTTCAAATGTTTAATCTAAAATGGCTTACCTGTGCCAGGAGGGCTTTTATCAACGCTTTGATTGCTATCTTGCCTTGCGAGAGCTGTCGGAGGGCATTTTCCTCCGATTTTATGGCACATTATGCCTAAAAAGCTGCCTATTCTATTACGTCCAGATAATGGTGTCTGAAATAAGTCTCGGTCGTGAGAAATGAGGAGCATGAGAATCGCAGGCATCACGCCGGCTCAGTTAACCAAAGTGGAGAGAGGGCCGTACGTCTGCTAATAACCTTAACATTCACTTGTTAGGGAACATGAAATCATCCTAAAATTGAGCATTTCTGGGTAAATCTGCTAAATAAAGAGAAGAGGAGAGAGAGAGAAGGGAGAAAGAGAGAGACAGAGAGAAGAGATCCTCAAAAGATCTCACATGTGCAACAAATGACTTTTTCTCCCTGTTTTTTCCTCTTTGTCACATTAAAAGTGAACAAAGGCGTTGAGAAGCGGTCTATTGAAAATCACTTTCGCTCTTTTGTGTCTGTTATATTCATCACAGTGATAATCGTAGGAGGACGAAGAATGAGAGGCAGAATTCATGAGACTTCAGACCGCCTCCTTGACTAAAACTGTGTGCATTTTAACACAGCTGTGAGAAACATGAAGAGATGAAGAGGAGGAGACAAGAAAAAGTCCCAGGTGGATCTATAACACACACACACATGTCTGGTTTATGATCTCTGTGGGGACAGTCCATAGGCGCATACTGTACAAGCTGCATAATCTATTTTCTACCCTTAACCGTACGCCTAAACCTAAAGATCATATAAAGCTTTTAAAAAAAAATCCTTCTCTACAATTTATGCGCTTTTGTGCCCGTGGAGACCTCAATTTTGGTCCCCACGATGACACGAGTCACCATGAGTTGGTGTGTATTCAGGATTAGGTCCCCACTAACAATACAATCATGTCAACACACACACTCAATTATGCAATACATCAATATACAAAATTAAAATAATTATCACACAAGAAAGTCAATCTTATGGCAATTGCAAAAAAACTTTACATTCTGGGATGAAATTTATATTCAGATTATAATACGCCGCAACAACATCTCTTTTTACAAGAGAAAGAATAAATGTGACCCTGGACCACAACACCAGTCTTAAGCAGCACAGGAAGTCTTTTGGGGGCAATAGCCAAAAAACATTGTATGGGTCCAAATTATAGATTTTTCTTTGATGGCAAAAATCATAAAGATATTAAGTAAAGATCATGTTCCATGAAGATATTTGGTAAAGTTCCTACAGTAAATATATCAAAACTCAATTTTTGTGAGTAATATGCTATGCTAAGGACTTGATTTGGACAATTTAACAGGCGATTTGCTCAGTATTTAGATCTTTTTGCACCCTCAGATTCCAGCGTTTTAATTAGGTGTATCTCTGCCAAATATCACCCTAACAAAGCATTCTGTATATCAATGAATAAACTTATTTATTTGGCTTTCAGATGGTGTACGAATATCAATTTTAATAAATGTACCCATGGATCTGTTGTCCAGGGTCACGAATATCCTTCAACTTGAATAAATGTAAATATAAACTGGAGTATATTTTAAAGTTGATCACATGAGGATCTCATGGACTGATGTTTGAGTGGTGTTGTCGGAGGAGAGATGCTCGTGTGAATGAGTCTTTAAAGAGCTTCAGCTATTGAACAGTGTTTGAAATCAGACTGACGTGGACAGCTCCGCAGCTTTGAGAAGACACCTGAAGTTAAGCTAGAGATGTCTGATACTAAACATGTGTATTAGTTTTCTCATGTCTGTGCTAATCTCATATTTATCTTCATCAACATCTTCACTCTCGTTCTAATCAGACTGATGAAATCTCTCTCAGTGACACTCACATACTGTACTGTTGGAGTATTAAAGGCTTAGCTCATGCCAGAAGAACATGTTGTGGTGGCTTTATTTCTTCTTCACAATTACGTTTTGTGTTTTTTACATGAGCAGAGGATGGCTGCCGTCTCTTCTGAAGCTTCAAAAGGACACAAAACATCATTAAATACCTTTTAAAAAATCCACAAAACAAACGAGTTCAGTGAAAAACAAACTACGATTGAACATCATTTTACAGCAAATGTCCAGTCTAGGAACAGAGAGAAGCAGGTCTAGACTTTGATCAAATAATGGATTATATTTTGTTTTTCAGCAAACCTTCAGGACACACGAGAAACATTAAATTATTTTATTATGCATTTGACCTTTTTAAGGTTTGAGAAGACTGAAAATGATTGTGCCAAAGTAGATTTTATGAAAAGAAATTATTAAAATATATTTAATATAAGTATGTTCCTGTTTTTAACCAAGAAATTGAGCAAAACTAACATAAAAATCATGGGAATAAATTTAAAAATTTTGTTCGTTCAGATTTTAATTATTTTGTTTGAGAGATGTTAATGAACAAATTATAAAGTAAATCCAACTCAATTTTATTATGTTAAAGTCATGTAAATTGGTCAAATAACGTTGACTTATTTATTTTTTGTTGAGACTACACAAATCATTTTTGTAGATATAACCACCTTGGCAGTTGATCTGTAGTTCCCAGCATGCTTTGCATCTGCCAGCATTAGGGGATTCATTTTCATTTTCCAGATTAAGTGTCGTTTGAAGTGTTTTTCAGTGAAACAAAAGACTTATTTTGTGTTGATGTATCTTTGCGATTTCGGAGAGTTGTGGTATTATTTTTAAGTTTGGGATTTTTAAGATGTCACCATTGTTCAGAAGAGCGGTGCTTGTGACTCTGTCTCTTCTCACTATACCATTTATGTTGTAAAAAATAGTACACTTTTATATAAACTTACATTAAGTTTAAGCTAGACACATGTTTTTATTCAAGGTAATTGTTTTTTTATTTGTTTACTTTAAGTACTATTTACTTAATACATAACAAATACTTTTTTTAAATGTAATTTATTCTGGTTACTAAATTATACTTGAATTATAGCAGCACATTTTCCTTAAAAAATATTTTGTGCAAATTATTGCGAGGATTTGCTAAGTAAATTGTTTTTTCAGTCTATAAAGATGTGTAAAACAAACAAAAACAACAAATAATAAAAGTGATATAGAGTGATATAGAGTGAGTAAATCACAACTGTTTCTTTTGTGTAAAAAGTAAATCCCGTCAGTGGTGTTCATAGCGTGATGTCATTCTGTAGTAATGTTGTGTAAAACTAAATTAATTCTGAAGTGAGATGAGTTTGCCAGTGTCCCCATGCAGCACAGATTACAATTTACCTGCTGAAAGTGTTTTATACCTGACTTCATACACACCTGATCACACTGGACACGTCTCACACATACACACCTTTGAAGTTTTATCTCCCGGACAGACGTGGCACACATCGGGTCATTTTAATATGAATGTGGGTGTGAAGGGAGATGATGGAGAGCGAGGCGAGACGGAAAACACGGTTTCACGCAGCGTTCCACCATACAGAGGGTTAATACACACTACAGTCTTTGAAGTCTCAGCTGTGTGTGAAATGAGCTGCTAGACTGACACGCATGTGACAAACACACACATGTGACACACACACACAAAAACACACTTTATAATGATTAAGATTTATCATTCAAATGTGGTCATTTCTAATTAGAGTTTAAACAGTAGTAAGGATATTGTGTGTAAAAATAAAAGATGTGTCTCATTTTGGAAGGCTGTGTACGCATGAGGTGCACGGCATCCTTCGTTGCTGGAGATAACCCACAATTCTCTGTGTTGTCATAGCAACGGGGCACTTCCTGTTTCCTTTTCTGTCAGTATGCCCTACAAAGGACGTCTTGTTTAATTCTAAGGCCCAGGTTCTTTTGGTACCCTAGGCAAGACTTTAGATTGCGCACCCTATAAAAAAGTAATTACTTCATTAATAAAAATATCTGAAAATTTACTTTTTTTTAAGCAAAATCTGCATTTATTTTAATATAACATGAATTGTGATTAACATAAAAAGGAAGTAAATAAATAGCAACTGAACAATATTTGTAATGAGAATGTTTCTAATTACCTACTCGTTGTTTAAAAACACAGATTGATTTCTCAATAATACTGTATTTGAATATTAGAGCTCATACAATTTATTTAGATAAAGGTTAATGAGAACGTATTTAAAAACATTTTGTCAACCTCTCTGCAAATGCTGTTTAGGACACAAATAAAAGTTTATTGTATTGTTTGAGATTTTCTTAAATAAATGGCATGGGCTAGTCCAGGTGCCAGTAAGCACACTTTGCAGTTCACTACAGAAAAGTTTAAAGCAGTCAAACCAGCACGCAGAGTCAGTGTTACCAGTGAAATGATATAAATTAAGCAAACCGCTCCAAGCGGGCTTCGAACTTATGACCGGTGATGAGGTAAGCATGCGCGCCAACAGAGAGGCCACAGGCAATAAGGTCAATTGTAAAAGAGAGCATCTCTTGACATCGGCGAAGTTTACCTGCCCAGATTCACTAGCTAGTTTCCGTAACACATGCATCATTAACACATAAATATGATCAATTATAATCGCGTCATGATGCAAGAAGCTATTCAAGTGTCGTGTTTTTTTGGCACTCTCGTCTGGCGCTCTACTGGTCATTTTGCGTCCTATGCCACGGGTCGGCCCTGCTTCAGAGGATGAGACCTCTGGATTACATTATTAATTTATGCAAAAAAATGAAAGAAAATCTCGCTTCAGAAGGCCAATAATTACAATAATTTTATAATAATTTTTTGCAAAAGGTTTCACAGACAGGGCTTATCTTAAGCCAGCACTAGGCCTTATTTAAATTATGATATTTAATAGCTTTTATTAAATCTTTGCTAGAAAAGTTTGAATCTTGAGACAAAAGAATAGCACGGACATGTTCTAGGATCTGTGTTTGCAAGTTATTTTCAATTAAGACGCTCAAACTTGCATTTTAGTCTGGGACTAGGCTTAAAGGGACAGTCCACTCAAATATGAAAATTCTGTCATCATTTCCTCACCTTAGAGTGGTTACAAATGTGTATAAATGTCTTTGTTGTGATGAACACAGAGAAAGATATTTGAAAGAATGCATGCAACCAAACAGATTTTGCCCCCCATTAACTCCCATAGTAAGGAAAAATGTTTTTGTGTTTTGTTGAACACAAAAGAAGATATTTTGAAGAATGTAGAACAGCAAACAGTTCTGGGGGACTTTTGACTACCATTGTATTTTTCAGCTATGGACAATCATTTGTCTGGTTATAAGCATTCGTCCAAATATCTTTCTCTGTGTTCATCAAAACAAAGACATTTATAGAGAATTGGAACAACTCAAAGGTAAGTAAATGATGACAGAATTTCCATTTTTGGGTAAGTATCCCTTTAAGTTTTGTTTGTGAAACCGCGCAATAGTCTTATTTCTTCTTTTGATTTGTGGTTGATACCTCTGATAGATTCAAACACCCTACACGTCTGTTGTTTCTATACCGTATAATGTTTTATTGTGAAACTGTACTAGTCCTAAAAGTAGTTCACTCCACCTCCAGCATGTAAAAGTGTGGTGAACATGTTTAGTTTTGTAGTAAAGCATGGTTGTATTTTGTAATGAACACATACACAAACGTGTTTCAGGGTAGCTCACTCAGAAAGACCAACTGCACACATGTGACATGAAACACACACACGTGTAGAAGTTCTGTGAGAGCGTGTTGATGTGCATGGACAGAGAAACAGGGCGCTGTAGTAAACGCTCGAGGAGAAGCAGTGAACGCACATAACCTTCATTACAATTTCTCTCACATTCATTTATTCATCTGCACTCAGATGCCAGTTCAGTTTGTTTAAGCATTTGTTTGTCTCCAGTGTGTGTGTGTGTGTGTGTGTGTGTGTATGTGTGTGTGTGTGGGTTTCTCTGTGTTTGCTAGTAATGGATGTCTCTGCCTCTGTGCGATTACACTTTTATAAGCTGACATACATGTACAGAGTTCTTTAATGCCACTGCTTTATTGAATGCACTTCAGGATGTGTGTATGCGTGTGTACCTGCATGTGTGTGTGTGACAGAGTGAGTTGCAATTGTATTGCCAAAGCAAAAATCCCATCAAACAACAGAACACTGGGAGAAGAGCCAGAAACGCAGATCAGAACCAGCTTTACCTTCATAAACATATATGAGCTCAAACAGAAACTGAGAGAGAGGTGGGCTGACGCTTCATGAGGAGGGCCGGATGAGCGCTCGGCTTTAGGAGCGTAACAATGGATGGAGAGGGCGTTGTGAGATTCAGCAAACACAATAGAAGTTTGAGCGCTTATCTGAATCCAACCCAGTGCATTCCATCATGCTTTGCGAGCTGCATCTCGTTCACGGATGAGGTGGGCAAAAGAAAGTCGGATCCCGCGTGGAAGTGAACGAGGGAAGATGAAAACCACAATATGCAGCAGCGCTTCTCAAAGCGCGGAGAAAAACGAATCCCTCAAATGTAAAATAATGAAAATATATAATTCAATATTCAATTCAAGTTGTTTGGAATAAAAGCATCCGCTAAATGAAGGAATGTTGGTGTACATCACTGTTAAATGACAGTAAGTTGTGTAGTGCGTAGTGCATTAAATGCCTTCCATGTTCTGTTTTTTCGTTAAGGCAAAGACGAAGAAAGTAAGAACTCATGCTAAGTATGCACCACGCTATCACACGCTCGTGAAGCGTTTCAATGCCAGAGACTTCAGTGGGGGGGACGCGTGCTGAAGATAGAGACTGATGAGAGAGGACTGGAACTCTTCCATCCACACACACACACAGTATTCAGTGTCTTCTGATGTTATTGTAATAGGAAACAGGGTCAAAATATAAAGCCTTTGGGACCTATTATCACGATCTAAGGGTGTGTCTGAATGCGCTTGCTAGTTTAATGACTAGAAAACGGTCGTAGTGCCAATGGGTGTTTTTTGTGCGTAACGTGCAGCAAACCAATCAGTGTCTCATCTCTCATTCCCTTAAAGAGACAGTCGAGATCGCACCATTGCGGATTCACTATTTACACGAGACTGGAGGTGTCGCCAGAGAGGTAACGCATCTGCTCGTGTGTGAGGTTAAAGCGCGCGAGCAGACCATCTACAAGACAAGGCAGATTTGTATCTTTATGTCCACAATAATATTTTTTAACTTTGTACTCTATTTATTTTTTATATTTAGCATGTTTGTGTGCTGCTGCGCTTCAATCGGTGTAAGTAAGGTGAAAGCGCATTGTGGACCCACCTAGAGGCACATTCTCTACAACGCACTCTTTAAACAACAAATAAATAAAAATATTGCACCGTTGACTTTAGACTTTAGGGGCCCAATTTTAACGATCTAATCGCATGATCTTAAGCGCAGGTGCACTCAAGGCGTGTCCGAATCCACTTTTGCTAGTTTGACGTCGTGATAACAAAAGTAACGTGAAGTAAACCAATCAGAGTCTCATCTCTCATTCCCTTTAAAAGTTGCGATGGCGCCATGGCGGATTCGCTATTTACAAGGTGGACTTTGCAAGAGCAAAAACTGAACACGTCTCCAGAGAGGAAGCGCATCTGCTCCTGCATGAGGTACGATCAGATCATCTAAAGAATAAGACAGATTTGTATCTGTATGTCCACATTAATCATCTTTTGCGTTATAATCCATTTATTTTTTATATTTGGCATGTTTGTGTGCGGCTGCGCTTCCCTCTGTGTAAGTAAAGTTAAAGGACGTTGTGGACCCACCCAGAGGCGCATTTTCTACTAATGCACTCTTTAAATATGGGTTTGAGTTGGTCTATGGTCTAAAACACCACTTTTTTTAGACCAGCACGCCCATGAGCGCACAAATGAGCGCAAATTTACTTGTTATTTAAACAACACAGCGCAGGACGGGAAAATGAGAACTGCATCGGGCTGAAACTAGCAAAAACACTTGCGCCGGGTGTACCATAGGGCTCTTGATCTTTCTTCAGATATGATTGAAACATACGAATCTCTTCAACATTTGAACACAATTTTCAGATAGATATACATCAAATATACAGTAAATGCTTCAGTTTATCTATAGATGTCTGTGGACACACACACACACCATCTCTCAATCAGATGTGTCAAATCTAAGTAACATTCTACATTTACGTTTAATCATTTAGCAGACACTTTCATCTAAAGTGACTTAGAAATGAAAAGCCTTTTATTAACACATTTCTACAAGATACAAAAATAGCTTAAAGTATCTCACACACATACTGGAAAAGTTCTACGAAGTAGGCAGAAAAAGAAGCAAGATCAGCATTTTTGAGAAGATATCAGCGCTTTCTCCAGCAGAGGAAGAATAGCTTTAGATAAACCAGCTTTACATCCGTTCAAAACGTCATCGTGTCACATAACAGCTTGTTATCCTGACACTCGTGCTATGATGTTTTCCACACTAACTGTAACACAACAGTTCATAGACACACTAAACGCATTATTCTGCGAGTATCAAATAAAGAAAGAATTAAAATATGATAATAATGTCATTGCCAACAGTTAACAAAACATAGTGTGTGACAGCGCACGTGATGGTGAAACAATGAGAGTCAGATATGAGAGGTGAATTCATTCTGAAGAAAACACATCATCAGATTGTCTTCACTTAAACACACCAGAAGATCTGTCTCCTGTCTCTGCTCCAGCCAAAGACACTTCTCCACGCTACTACATGACTAAATAATGAATGTAAGGGACATTATTAATAAGGATTCATCGCTGGGTTTGTTCTCTTTGGTGTAACTGAGGCTTTAAAGAGATACCATTTGTCTTTCTAACAGTAGATGTGAAACCCAGGGAAGCACAAGACTTCTTGAGAATAAAGTGACGGGGGCTTTGAAACGGCAGAATTGATATTTCTGTGTGAACTGTTCCTTTAAGACCACACGCACACACTACTGGGATGGGTGAAACTGGTTCACTGGCTTTGCTTCTATAAAGGATGGAAAAATGCCACGAGCATGTCTGAGATGTTCTGTGATTTTATTTTCCCCGCAGCAGAGAAACTGAAGCGCACACAGAGAGTTTTACAGGAGAAAGATGTTTCTCTTGTCAGGTGGACGCTGCGGTGTATCACGCGTTTGTCATTCACTTTGACTTTATTTATATTTAAGTTGAACTAAACTGATGAAGAACATTCTCATGTTTCGTGTTCGACACGACGTTGAGTGAACTCTTTCTTTAAACTGACTTCAAGCTATTTCATCAGAAACTTCATTAAACTCCAGCAAAGATACACCTGCAGCCATCAATGAAGCGTCCGGCCGGCAATACATGTGCAATACATGTGCAATACATGCGTGTGAAGTATTCATGTATAAAAGATGAATTTAATGTGCTGCTGTCAGCGAGGGTTTGGAAGCGGTGATTAGCATCCAAGCCTCCTACATACATCACACACCTGCACACAAATCAGACTTTACTGCTCACAGGAGGATCTTTTATAGCTCACAAGAGACTGAAGTTCTCGCTTATGTGTGACTTAGAAATGAGCATCGTTTCTGATGTTAAAGTGTCACTTGATTTGGTTAAAATAAAATAAAATCATGTAAGTAAGTGATAATGTTCAGGCAGCCGGTTGTTACGGCAGAAATAATCCTCGACAGTGTGATCAGGACCTGAAGCGGAGGGTCTTGGATCACACCGAAGGGGTTTACTTGGCGATAACAGCCGGCTGCTTGTACATTAAACCGCTTATTACACGGCTACTTGCCACATGAGAAAAAAAATGGACATAAATTGTGAATTTGAATTATTTTATTACATTTATTAATTTGGCGCAAACTTCTTTTATCAGCTAATTTTTACCGAATGCAGACCTTCTGCGAGGAAACGCAGTTAAGTTTGGGTTTTAAGGTAAGAAACGACGTTCAAATGTCAGGAACAGGCAATTTGGTTTAAACATTTGTAAATATAATGTCAAATATGCTATTAAAAGACATTCTTATTCAAACTTATAAAAATGATTTGCTACATCCGGGTTAGAAAAACTGGTTCCTTTACTTGTTCATTTTGACTTTGAGTCATTGGCGCTCTCTGTCAGTTGGGCATTACAAGATAGCGGCGCGGTCACTTCCGATGGCTTCAGCTCAAGTGTTGGGTGTAACTAGTTACTAAGGTTTTAGTTACTGTAATTTAATTACGTTTCTTTGGAAAGTAAAGTAAGGGATTACTCAATTTTTTCTGTAATTTAATTACAGTTACTTCTGATATAATTAAACTAAATACTGTTTGTAATATATGCGTGTGCATTAGTGGAATGGACAACAAGTCTCACATTAAAATCTGTGCTTTAATGTATAATTTTCACATTTGTATACTTTGGTCAGCTAGTAATTTATATTATTTACTCGAATGAATTAAAACAACCGTCTCATGTCTGTCCTTGAATCACTGAACTAATCAAAGTTGATGTAGTATATAGAAAGTCATTAGTAATAATTCAATACTTTTTGAAGAGAGTAAATTGTAAAATCATCTAATTACACTATTGAATATGTCATTAGTAACTACTGATTAATTACGTTTTCTGAGTAACTTGCCCAAACACTTCACCTCCTGCCGCTGGTTTAGCATTCTAGGCGCAAAAACAAGGTGTCCAGAAACACAATCATACACACACAACTGATGGAAGAAAGAGGGAAAACTCACGACAAGCCATGAAATGTGCAGATGAACACAAGTTGACATGACCTTGAAGAGATGCCCAGAACTGTGTGTGTGCTATTCATATTAGTGTCGCTGAAATCATGTGTGTGTGTGTGTGCCTGCATGTGTGTGTGTGTGTAAAGCTGTACAATCGCTTATCTGACAGAACTGACTAAAGACAGACTGAGACACTGAAATAGTAACTGTGTTTGAAGTAAAATATACAAGTGAAGCACTTTTCTATGTGTGCTATTCATATCAGTGTCGCTGAAATTGTGTGTCTGTGTGTGTGTGTGTTTCTGTGAGTGCGTATGTGAGAAAGTTAAACCCTACGGTATGGGGACAAAATGTCCACACAAAGATGGCAATATCCAAAATCCTCCTAGTTGTTTTGTCCCCATGAGGAAACAAGCTTATAAATCAAACAGAATTAACTTTTATGAAAATCTAAAAGAGCACAAAGCGTTGTGTGTTTGTGAGGTTTAGGTTTAGGGAATACGATATACAGTTTGTCCAGTATAAAAACCCTTGCATGTCTCCATAAAACATGGAAACCCAGCGTGTGTGTGTGTAAATCTGTACAACTGCTTATCTAACAGAACTGACTGAAGACAGACAGAGACACTGAAATAGTAACTGTGGGTGAAGTAAAATAAACAAGTGAAGCACTTTTCTATGTCCGGTTAATTCACTTCCAGCCAAATAAACATCCACAGGAAACAGAAGTGATGAAACTACACTTCATCTCTATAAATGTATCTCTGTACACATCTATACACACTGAATGTACGTTCTTTTTCACTTCCTGCCAACAAACTTTGACTAGTTGGAAAATGCTTAGAATTCATTTGCAAAATGTGGGGTGGCCGTGGGAAAAAAATATGGGAATAAACTGGGCATGAAGACGAGAGAGAGAGAGAGAGAGAGAGAGAGAGAGACATGGTAGAAAGCAATCTTGTTAGTGGGCTGCCGTAGCCCAGGGAAGATTTCCATCACACACACACACACACGAGGAGGAGGAGGCATCCATTTAGAAAATGACTTTTTCTGCACATGCTGGGTCATTTAGTACTCCCTGTGACGACTCCTGTTTGGACCAGAGATAAATGCACACTCACACACTCGCACGACACACACACACACGCACACGCTCCTGACGTCTGTTTTAGTTTCTTAGAGGAGACTACATCATTATTCTAACATCACGTGAATTTCTTAGACATTGATCTGACGTGTCTTGATCGTGAATTTAGATGTGTGTCAATATTTTAATAATTGTGAATGAACAGTGTAACATGATGTCATGACAGGAAGGTAACGTGTGTACAGCAGACTTACAGCTTTCATCTGTCGAACTCCGGTGACCAGCTGAAGAACCTTCTCCAGTTCCTTCTCTATCCGTCCGGCCCAGTGAATCATGCTGTCAGAAAACACACGATAAACACATCAGTGTCACACTCGAAAGCACTTCATCTTCCGTACGCTACACTCACTGAGACCTTGTGTTTTTAAATCATAGTTTTAAAGAAAACTGCATTGATTAAGGTCTTTCATCTCTAGAACAAATCTCCAGTACAAATAAACAGTAATGATGTTGTGTTATAAACACACCGTCCTTAATAAACTTCTTAATAGACTCAGAATTGTACAGAATGTACTTCTCATTTCAAGTAAAAAAAACTCAGTATTTTGTCACAACACTCATATGCTGCAGCGCTCATAAAGTTTACAAAATAAACATTTTACAACTTTAAACTATTTCTGCATAATAAACACTTAAAATCATATTTGGATTAGAAAAAAATAGCCTGTTATTAAAACTAATATTAAAATAATAATACATAATAAGCAGTAGATTAAATCCTATAGCGTTTTGAGCCTTACTGAATTCTACAGTACACATGATAGAATACTTAATATTATAGATACTGTTAGATTATAGAATATTATAAAGGCTAGCTATACAGTTTAGGATAGTAGATGCTTCTCTCATATTGAAAAAACAAGACTGGCAACTATTCACTCTTGTTTCAGTCAAGTCAGAGACATTAAATATCATTTAGAAAAAGAGCTTCACGATAATCTTTAAAAGATTGCGGTCTTGATTCGAACACCCACACGGTCTCATCAATGAAAATCAACGGTTCTCCTGTGGATATTATTAATTTACACCTCCGACAAAAATCATAACGCTTCAATCTGTGCTGGTGCTGCCGCGGAAGCAGAGAAATGATCATCATTAGGTATGAAACGACGTCAGAAACTGTGTTTTTAACTGCGCACGTCATTATTTCTGTGTTCATTATTACAAATGAATCTCAACAAACCAACATTAAGTCAATACAGCCTTGCAACAAAACTGCTCTTATGAGTGTCTTTCATGATTGTATAACATTGTTCTGATCATGCTTCACAATTTAACGCGACAGGTTTGAAACAAAACTAGCAGAAATTGTAGCGCGGACAAATCTAAGGCAAGCGCGCGCTTATATCGGTCATTACGATGAAAACCCGTCACAAAAGTGTGTGGAACTTATTAAAGCAATAAGCCTCATGTAGCTGTTATAAAATACACTAAAACGGTTATTCCATATGCGTTGCAATGTTTCATAAAATAAAGTAAATAAAGTTATATTTAGCAGGGATGCACCGATGTATCGGCCGCCAATATTAATCGGTCGATATTGGATTAATTTAACAACATCGACATATCGGCAATAGCGTGAAAAAGGCCGATACCGAAGGTCTATTAGGGCCCTATGATTTCCTTATTGTGTAAAACAGAGATGTTGATGAGCTAACACGGATGGAAAATAGCACTGAACATCATATCAAATTCAAATTGTGCTATAAAAAGCGCTAATAATTATTCAGCTGCTGTTTAAATATGCGATCTGCTTGTTTTGCGTGTGAATGAGTGATGTGGTTTTGTGTACTGTAGTGGACTTTTAGCATCTGGTGGACACGAACGCATAAAGTTTATCAGCGCTGATAGAAAAAAGAGTTTACCTCAGACGCATTTTACCCTTTCATTTGAGAGAAGCTGCTGTCAAACTTTGCGGCAAGCTATCAAAATTAAAGTCTGTCGTCAAAATAAAAGTCCAATTAACCACATAATAAAACTGCTCTAAAAATGTACAAAACTAGTAATTAAATGCAGATATGAAGAACTGAAGAAAAAAAAACATAAGATGTAACATACTGATTCATATTAGCATAGTTGTACACCACAAAAAAAAGAAAACACAGGAGCCAGAAAAATAAAAATGGAATTTGGGAAAAAATTAAATAGTTTTCATATAGGTCTCTAGTTTATTCATTAATTGCATGGAGGCAATGAGTTGGATGTCTGAATATCGAATGTTTTTCTCTGAGCAAAATAATAACTGTACATAGCAACAGCACAGACTTTATTTATATTTATTAAAGAAATGTTCAATTTAAAGCCAAATTTGAGTTAATGTTTTTACTGAAAGAAATATTGTATATCAAAAATCACCTTTGAATATTGTCATGTTGTCTAATTGTATTTTTATCTTAACGTACATTTAGGCACATCTACACTTGTGCCTCTCTTTAATTGTTAAATGGATCCAATTCATGTTCAGTAAAATTAATTGAATGCAGAAAAACTAGCTAATATTGTGTAGTACTGTGTGCAATTGACAAATATCGGTATCAGCCGATAGGGGTTTTTTAATCAGTATCGGCCCAAGAAATCCAATCGGTGCATCCTTAATATTTAGGCTCTATAATGACGTCAGCCGTTATAAATAGTGGTTATTTTATAACTCGGCTCATCCAATCAGAATCAAGGACCCGAACTGACCGTTTTATAACACTGTATTTACACTAATAGAGAAGCTGCGGTATTAGAGCTTTTCATCAAGTTGACCAGCAATTCAAGTTTTCATGTCATTTTTAACTGTGTACGTGTGATAATACTGTGTTGTTATGTTCTTACTTTAAAGGCCACTTCAAGCAGCCAGTAGATGTCATAGGTGTCAAAGATTGATAAATCTTTCTAAAGACCTTTAATTGCAAGTGTCACCTTATCAATTTGTTTAACTGTAGAAATATTTCATATACAAGTTCATATAAGTTACTTCCTTAATACTTTTTAGGAAGTTAAACTTTTGCATTTAAAGTTAAACTTAAAACTTTAGTTAACCTATGGTATTGGTGGTAAAATATTTCTCAATATAGTTTGCATACTTGTGTTCCCCATTTGAGTTTATAAATGAATGCTTTTTCAATCAAATAAATAAATAAATCTCACCATGGTTACTGTAAGGTTAACCATGAGATATGTAATAGTTTTGAAGAAAAGTCCTAAAAATTACACACCTAAATAAACGATATTTTGCAGAACCTCTAGTAAATGATGTATTGCTTTTAGTCGTCTTTCAGAATCGTAAAAGAATCGCAATCTCTATTTGAAAAAATTCTCAATTTATCCAGAATCACACTTAGAAGTCAAATAAAAAATCAGACAAGCGGTTTAACACGTCCTATACATAAACACATTAAAGAGAATGAAGGCTTTAAATAATTGATTTATCTCGCTCAGTATCTACCATAGAAGACATTTGTGAGACATTAGAGTGGAGTTTCAGCAGTGTCACAGGATCTCTAGAACAGTTTATCTGCTGGAGTCTAATGGTCAGAGATTTGCAGCCACAGCCTGAGGTCAGAAATGAACCTTATCTGTGTTACACAGCTTCACAATCACCCCAAACAAACCCTGCACACGCGCCTGTGTGTCCAGCGCTCTTATCTACTAGATAAGAATGACTAAAACCTGCTATTTTAATAGCAAGTTGTACAATTTTAATAGCAAAATGTATTTCGTAGAAGTGTGTCTTCCCTCTAAAATCAGAATTCTCCTTTTAACTTTTTCTTATACAAGGACATCTGCAGGTAAAGCATATCCTAAACCGTTCCTTATATCCTGTTAAGGATTGAAATAGAACATGTAATAATAAAAATAGTGACAACCGAGCAGAAAGATTTCTTAGTGAGGTGAGTTTTGCATTCACACATTCCCACACATTCTCTCGGTTGGTGTCTGGCAGTGAGATGTTGGGATGTTGGCGGCGGCGAGTGGATGTTTAAAGGGCCGAATGATAAAGAAAGCTTCATTCTGACAGAAGTGCCTCCATAAGCAGCAGCAACACTTGCTAAGTGAGCCAAACGTCTGGAGATCAGGGCTCTATATCTCTCCACAGAGCACTAAAAGCTCTTAACACAACGAGATTCTTACTCACGAGCGGATGTGCGAGACGATGATGTCTCCGACACGAGACACTAAACATACTGCAATCTCTCGGTATGTCCATGACCAGTGTTCACTCTGATACACACGAATGATTACACACGTGTGATTCTCTGATCACACAACAACACACAGAAGAGAGAATTATATCTGTTTGACTAAAGGGATACTTCACCTTCAAATGAAAAATCTGTGAATATTTACAGCACACGTCTTCTTGTCATGTCAAGCTGTAGTGTCTTTCTTCTGTTTAAAGTCACCTTGAACTGGAAGTTGCGATTGTTTTTACTTCCGTATTTTGACGCATCTCTGAATGAAATGGAATTTAAAATGAGAAAAATAGTGGGAGTGGCTTTCGTCTTTCACTGCGATTTGATTGGATGTATAAAAACAGACGTTGCATTTAGAAATGGAACTGGGAGAAGACAGTTAAAGGGGAGGAGTTAACAGAGGCTCCGCACAAGCCGTCTAACACACGTCATTTAAAGATGGATAGTCGCTACACTTTTTCGTGTAACGACTATCCACGCAAGAGCTTTTTCAGATCCTAACAGAAGATTATGAACTTTGAAATTACAAAATTTAAAAAGAGAACGGCCCGTATAAACTATTTCCAATAATCGCTGCGATATTTCATGAAAAAAGTAAGCATTGCAATTTTTTATTTCACTGGGACGTTAAAGGTTGAAAAAAAATTAAAGAAAACAAGGGTCCATACAATAGAAGTCAACTGGGACCAAACATTATTCAAAATATCTTCTTTTGTGTTTCGCAGAAGAAAATCACACAAGATTAAAATGACTACTCCTTTAACTGACGAGAAATGTCCGTAACCATAGTGACAGTGATCAGAAATATAAATACTTTCTGTTCCCCTTTCAAAACATTAACCTTTGCTTCCCATCTTCTCAGATTTGTTTTTGTTTTTATTCTGCTTCTTAAGTCTTTCCCAGTGAGACAGAAAAATCACAGATGAGATCTCGATCCGACATCATTGAAGTTAAAAAAAGAGCAAACAGAAACATTTGGTTAAGTCTCATGTGCGTCTCAGATATTTCTCCTAAATTAAAGAGGCAGAAATGTGTCAAACTGAGCTCAGATTTATCTCGTCTGTAATCAAAGGTCAAAGATCTTTTGAGATCTCAAAATCAACTTCAAACATTTCTCATCACATCTCCTTAATCTACATCCAGACTCTTAAAGTGTCTCCATTTGTTTCTCACTTATTTCTCCAAAATGACTTCAAGAGAAACCTCCGAGACTAAGACGAAACTCAAATGAAAACACTCTTTTCCATGCGAGTGTAAGGTACTCGAGGGACACCGAAAACACAGAACGTCATAAAGCTGTCATGACAGCAAGCGTTTCTTGGGCAAGCTCCATTTTTCTCTTCTACAGGAAGTCTCCAGCACTTTAAGAGACAGACAACACACTTCATCTCACTCCCACACACCTAACAACACTCCCATAGTCTGACACTGTTCCTAACTTGTCAAAGTTTGACAGCTGGAACATTAGTGATTGACACCTGTAAAGCGCGTGTGGTTATGTGTGTATGCCCACATCAGACTGGAAACAAAAGAGACTCACTTTACTTCTGGAACGTGGAGTCACTCTTTGAGTGTTAACAGAAGCGTATTTAGCAGGACTGCTGCTTTATGAACGTATTATGAGACCCAACACACACACACACACACATACACTAAAAGCTTCACGGCTTCTATCACTTACATCTGAAACGCTGAGCTGGTTCAAAAAAAGCACTGAGATTTTCCACTAACACCACAGTAATGGCAGATTCAGTTGGTTTAGTTTTCAGATGTTAACTCTCATTAATGCAGCTTTTCACTCCACCACAGTAACGTCACGAGCATCTCTCGGTCTGTCTCCTCTAACAGCTGAGAGACATGGTCATTTATCATTGGATGATAGTAGAGGAAAAGAAATGTCAATGTGAAATGTCAGCTTCATCTGAATGACAAGGATAGAGAGATTAGTTAAAGATTGAGTCACAATTGCTACAAAGAAAACGTGTTACACTGAAACACCATATAGTAGACTATCGCAATTAAATATGAACCATTAAAGAAATACTTCACCCAAAAATGAAGATTCTGTCATCATTTACTCGCCTTACAGTCGTTCCAAATGTGTATAAATGTCTGTGTTCTGATGAACACAATTGACTTCCATAGTAGGAAAAAATACAATGGAAGTCAAAAGTGCCCCAGAACTGTTTGCTGTCCTACATTCTTCCAAATACCTTCTTTTGTGTTCAACAGAGAAAAAAATAAATTTGTAGTCATTTTTCCTAATATCGGAGTCAATGGGGGGCGAGATCTGTTTGGTAACAAACATTCTTTCTCTGTGTTCATCAGAGCAAAGACATTTATACAGATTTGGAACAATTCAAAGGTGAGTAAACGATGATCGAAATTTCATTTTTGGGTGAAGTATCCCTTTAATTATTTGTATTTGTGTTCACTGGGAGTCAAACTAACACAATACTCCACATAGCCATACAAAACTCAAAGAGATTAAAACAAATACAGAACAATAAGCCAAAATAAAGCCAGCGCCCTATAACATTATACAGCTAGTTAAGAACGATTTAAAATCAGACCCTAAAAAACGCAGTGTGACAATTGAGAGAAGGTCGACTAGTATCACAGACAGAAATAAAGGCTCACTTATTTACTATTATTTTTATTTCTCATCTCTCTTTTGTTAATCATTTCGATGCAAAGCAAGGTTATTTTGGTTTATTAAAATTAAAACTCTGTTTCTGTAACTTGAAATCAAATAAAACACTGACCTACATTTACATTTATGTATTTGGCAGATGCTGTTATCCAAAGCGACGTACGTTGCATTATCCTATACATTTGTTTCTGAGTATGTGCGATCCCCTGAGATCGAACCCACGACCTTGGCGTTATCAGCAGCATGCTCTTAACACTGAGCTACAGGAAGATTGGAAAATCTTCCAAAATGATTGGAAAACCTAACAGAAGGAAAATTTGAAATCTTGCCTCAAAAATAGCACTTCAATTATAATAATAAAAAAATTCAAATGAAAATCAAGTAATCTTATAACCAACATAACAAAAAATTACAAAATGAATTACAAAATGGCAAAAGAATATTCCAAAATCTAAAAATAAAAGCCAATTAAAAAAATATAACTAAAAGTACAATCTAAATCAAAACTGTAATACCTCTGATGCAAAGCCCTTTGGTGTAACTGATGTATGAAATATGCAATATATTCACTTGCCTACGTCAAATAAAATGATTAAGAACACTAAATGAGGTTCTGCCTGTTAATACTGTAACAATAATCATTATTATTATTAAAAAATACACTTGTCTGTAGTTATTGGTTCTCTAGAGTTCAATCTGTAGCATTACTTATCAGAAACCTAATTAGAATTTATGGTAGTGTTGAATTTATAGGCTAAATTAATAAATGACTCCAGAGAATATCAGGAAAATTACAAAAATCAAGGGCAGGTATTCCAGCCTGATCTCACGAGACTTCAAAACTATTTTATGAGGTGGCTAATCCGTACCAATTTACACAACGTGTAAGATTAGAAGAGGCCCATCCCTAAACGTCACAGTCACTAGTCAAAGCAAATCACAATAAAATACACAAAATTCCACCTCGTGAAACAGCTGCTGTGAGATTAAAATGTGTATTTGTCCAGTCAATGTCTTAACATCATAAATATATCAACAACAAAACTCTAAATGTACATTTTGAAACGTCAAAGCAGAAGATTCTTCAATATTACTAAAGCGTCAGAGCACGCCCGAATAACCTGTTGTTACGATATCAAATCTTACAAAAAATTCTAATGATCACAGGAAAAATGAAGAGAAGACGACCGGCTAATGTGACTATTATCTGAATTAATCATTAAAATGCTAATTTATTTATCCATTAACCGCATCACATGATCACCGTAAAAGAGGACGCCCCACCCCAACCGTCATGCGTCATGACGTTGACCTGTAGCTCAAACACTACAAATAACATCTGATGATCAGATTAAAACATGCTAAGTGAGTAAAAGCAACAAAGCATCCTTTTTTTTATATTTGAAATGTGTCGGAGAGATTTAAAACCGTCTGCCGTTGACAGACATGCGTGTGTTCATCATCACGTGTGATGATCAGAAGACAAAATTTCTCAGATTATTGCTTTGATCTGATTTTATAAAGCCGTTGATTTTTGTCCTGGTGGTGGTCATGCTTGCTAAAGCGGTCTGGTTTGGTAAAGAGGGTTTGTCGGAGACTCAAAAGCAGTGTAAAATAAGCGTTACAAATCTCTTAACTACAGGCCACAGTCCCGCCAGCAGAAAAACACACAAACAGCCAGAAGAAAAGATTCTCTTATATCAACATATTAAGAAGATTGTCTGTTATTAAGCACACGAGAGTTAAATACAGCATGAGGTACGGCTCAGATTTATCACTTTACAGACATGAGCTGGATTTTTATTCCTCGGCCGTACGTCTGACACTGACTGATGTTGACGGATGAGATATGTTGTGCTGTTTGTTCTGTAAAACAATCCCTTTACTTTAAACCTCCGTAGATTTATAACTGTTGTGTTGAACGTAGAATAAATCAATTCTTATCGCACTGAGGTGACGTTTAAACATAAAACACAAAGAGGGATATGCTGGTAACATCACGTAAGAGTTTCATATTGAGTATATTAAAATATAAAGTAAATAATATAAAATATGACACACGTACTGAATAATAAAGAATGAGTGAAATTACAACATCATCACACACATTGCATCTTACATAACATAACGTTACATAAACAGCATGAAAATTCTATGATTTCATAGAGAATAAGAGCGAGGAGTTAATCCAGCGAGGACCGGCGTGTGTGGGCACAGAGAGGACAAATTCTCTGCCCCATACGGCCACACAGCTGCCATCATCTCAACACCAGAACACACAGAAAAACAGCCTGAAATCTGAAAAAAGTTTCCTGCCTTTTCTCAGCGATGCGTCTCAATGTTTTATCTCAAGCCGGTCTGAAACCATGACGTAGTACCAAAGTCAACAATAACAGGCCAAATATTTATCATCAAATTCTCAAAAAGAAAAAAGATCTGTAACCATGTTCATTTATAGATCTTTGCATCCACTCTTGTGTGTGTGCTTGTATAACTAGAACCATGTTTGTAGATGATGTTCTTTAAGTGTGTAAATGTCCAACATACAAACTGTACTTGTATCTCATCTCTTTATTTCAAGGAAGAACAACAAATGGATGAAGAACTGCGTTATGTGGCCGGCGCTATAAAAGCTTCTTTACACCTGAATATTCTGTTAAACACATACATGTGAATGCAAACCTTCATCACTGCCCATAATGAAAATCACAAATCGAACAGAAAGAATCAATGAATGTTCCACACCTGAGAGTATTTTCATTACTTTTCCAGGCCACGCATTTTTTTTTTTAATAGTTTTCTGTGTTTTATATCTAGTAATAAAGTGAGTTCGGGTAAATTTAGACATTTTGGACAAATTAACGTGTGTCCAAAGTCAGTTAACCGGAATTCCCCCTAAATTAAAATACATTTAAAATAAATCAATATTTCAATCTAAAAATACAAAAAAAGTGTGACGAGTTATTTTAATTTCATTTTATTCTGAATACTTGAAACCTCTTAATTCATAAAATGTCTGATTTTCCAGGAGCTCGTGAGCGTGGGAACTCAGTTTCTTGTAATAATACAAACGCGTATCGACGCATGTTGCGTTGAGAAATAAGCGCTCCGTCGACGCGCGCGATGCTCTCCGGTCGTTAACGGATCCGCGCTCGGTGACAGCAGAAAAACAGGAAGCGACACGAAAACCTAAGAATCACCTTCGTTCATCAATAATCGAACGAACGACCTCCTGAAGAAGTGCGCGTAACCGTGTGTCAACCTGAACGCGGACAGCTTTGAAGATACACGGGGATAAATGTGAAACCGTTCGTGAGCGCGGAAAGTGGGATGCGTGCGTCGCTTCATTCCGCGCTCCTGAGGTACTTAGTACTTACGTGTAGTGTTGAGGAAAGCGGAGCGTCGCCGCTGCCGGTGAGGAGACGCCGAGGAACACGACCAGCGCGGTTTGCACCGAGAGGAGGCAGAACAGACCGGAGGACTGAAGATACATCGCCATTTCCCATTAAACATTCAACAGACTGAGTGTGTGAACGGAGTCGGCGGTCTCGCGACTGAGGCTGACGTCGAGCTGTCGACGCGGGCGGAGGAGGCGCGTTAAGATCCTAACACGCTGTTAAATCTCGATGTGTAACGGAGGGATTCTGTGACTAGCCTGAAATGAGGCGATACAGAGACGCGCAGATGCGTTGACGCTGCTGTCGCCACTGGCGCTGACGCTCCTGCTCTTGCTGAGCCTTATTTGCGCTCGCGCTCTCTCGCTCTCTCTCTCTCTCTCTCTCTCTCTCTAGCAGACCGCGCACTGAGAAAGCGACGGACGGGGGCGCGTGTCTGGTGTCGAGCCTCTTGTCTTGTTATCCAGACCACACCTGTAAAATAAGAAAGACACGTTACACGGTGTTTTTATAATTGAAGGATCATTAAACACCTCAAATCTACCTCAAAATCGTCTTAAAAACGGGCGTGGACATCTGTGAGAAAAGGGGCGGGGAGTGGGCGGGGCGAGCGATTGTCGCGTGTCATTGACCCATGCTGACGTTCTGAACAAATGTTAGTGCAAAGTTAAAGTCTCTAGTCTATATAAAAGGTAAATGTGCAGGTTTCTATACATACAGTACGTGCAGAAGCATTACCATGATATTACGTCACTTCTACACCTGAGCAGACCACAGAAACAAACAGAAGGCTGATATCATACTTTTAGTCCAATGGTATAAAGTTACCTTGGTAGAATCATGACATCTCACAGAATGTCATGCAAAAACACTGTAGTCCTATCATGGTGTGTTAAGAAATAGATCAACTTCATGTTTACAAATTTCACGCTAAAATGATTCAAATCATTGGTGGAAGTAGTTACTTTCATTTCAACTGCATTGGAAAACCAAATGTAAACACGGCAGGATTTATTTAGAAGACACACGTAACTTATAGGTTCATGAAATCATAAAAATCAAGTTTTTGAGATATACAGTAGGCCTGTCGTAGAGACGTGTTGGGTGTATTTTTGTTAAATATCTTTTTATTCTCTACAGCACGTTGGACAACAACAGTTGTATTAAATTGGGCTTTATATAGAAAGAAAGAAATAATAGATAAACAAAGTATCTGGACACTTATGTTGTCTACCTTTATGTGGATGCAGATGCCACTTGGTTTCATATTTTATTTTAAGAAATGAAAGGCAGTTTGTTATTCCCTTACATAATCAGATCAATCATCGATCTCCTGAAATCATTTAAAATCAACATGTGAAAGACATGAACACACACACACACACACACACACGCACACACACACGCACGCACACATGCACACACTAACACACACACACGCACACGCACACGAAGACTTGATGTGAGCAGACAGCAGGAATTCATTGAGTCTGGTGGGAATCACTCCGTTCATTTGTCTGTTTATTTTCTTAGTTTATTGTAGTTGGAGCGTGAAACACAGTTGTCCTTCAGGCCTGCTCATATGGATGTTATCAGACAGTCTGATCAGAAACACTTTAACTCAAACATGCTTTCTCAGGTGCCCTTGCCTCAGTATTGATCAGATCACACCAAACACACTGTCAGTCTCACACACACACACACACACACACACACACACACACACACACACACACACACTCCATTTAGAGTTTTCTTTATTTTATCTGCACTGATCTGATAGATGTTTTAGGTTGTGAGGCTATTCCCCGCTGTGTCTGTTTATAATTTTCATCCGCTATTTATTTAAACCATCAAATATCTCACGATACTAATTACATCAAAACATTTTCATTACTAATCATTTGTGTGGTGTTTAGTTTTCGTTTAAAATAATCAGTTTGCTTAAATCTGTTCAAGTCTCGTAGATTTGCATGTTTTTTTTAATTTATTATTATATCTACACATTGCATCTATGCATCTATTTAAAAAAAACTTTGAAAGAGGTTAAAATGACACTCCCATTAAATCTTGGTGTAAATACCGATGTAAATGGAGTCAATGGGTCAGGACTTATTAAGTTCAGGCACATTAAGCGTCTGTGTCCCCCCAACACAAACCTCTCCCCCCTTCAGAATGCAGTGGAGCATCAGAAAGGTATCGATCGCTGAGATGTAGAGAATGTGAAGCAGACAGAGATCCTTCTTCTCCAGACGAGCAGCTCAACTGAGCGTTGAGAAGAGTGATGGAGCGTGTTTGTCATCGCTGTAGATCTTCTATATGAGTCTCGAGACAGAAACACTACTGCTCAGCTCTTAACGGAGGTCTCAGGACGGTTGAGTCTAGACTAGTGTTCCTCATCTATGCTGGAAACACTGGCGTGCATGAGCTGTGCATGAGACAAATAAAACAGAAATGTGATTTTCTTACTTTCGAGAGGTCCATCTGTTCTCCCTTTAATCTCGTTGCAGTCCAGAGGAAACAGCTGAGATATTAAAGAGATCACCTTCAGGGTTTTTCTTTCCAGCAGAATGACAGACAGAGGAGGATATGAGGTAGAACCAGACTCCAGACATCACTCTGTCCCGTCCCAAGAGACGTCCCGCTCCAGAACAAAACACGCCTTCACACTCCATCAGTCCCCGGGCGCTCCCAGAGACAAATCACATATTGATCACAAAAAAGAGGAAGAAATGTGCAGTTTTATACAGGACGACTCAAGAGGATGTTGACATCGCACACACACACACACACACACACACACATACACAGACACACACACGCACACACACACACACACACATACACACACACGGACACGGACACATACAAACACACACACACACACACATACACAGACACACACACGGACACGGTCACATACACACACAAAGGGAAGTAGAAAAATCTCTCAATAAAATTTCTTTATCTAAAACCTAAAGTGAAGATCTCTGGCTCTGATGAAGACCACACAACCATAACACACACTAAAAATCACACTCATGACTGTCTCAGAGAAACTAACCTGATATTTAAAGATCTCAACGTTCTCTTATGAATAAAGTTCTTTTCCACCACACCGCAGGGCATTCTGGGAATCTGAGTTTTAAAAAAATGATGATGAGTCACATGGGTACACAAACATACACACGCAGACCAACATGATTTTCATATGGTACACCCGAAAACTGAGACTTCTTTTATCCTTCAATCACCCTCATCTCACGTCAAACGCAAATCCGCCAAGATATTTCTCAAATATCTTCTTTTGTGTTCCGCAGAAGAACTCGCAGACAGATTTACGAACGATGAGAGTGGATAAATGATGATGTGATTTTGTGAACTATCCCTTTTAAATATGCATAACTAAAAACTCATTTTTTCTGATCTCATTGTGCCTACAAGCAAACACGACTACACAAATGTCTGCAGCATTTAGAGAGGCTGATGTAAATGTGTGTAATACACACGCACACACACACAAATAGAGTTACAGCGCTGACATGCTCTACTTGTGGTCTAATGACCCCTGGGTAATGGTGCGCTTTGGTCTTCAGGAAATCCTCTTACATGCACGCGGTGTGTGTGTTTGTTTGTGTGCGTGCGTGCGTGTGTGTGTAGGACAAGAAAAATTGATTAATGGCACAAGGAGTCAAAAAGAAACAAACAGATGTTAACATACAGAGGACGACTTCACCTATTTAGCACACAGAGAGGAATAAAGCAGCAGATCATTCTGTATGAGATGTGCAGCACACATTGTGTTACTGTAGATCGACCCACCCATCAGTCTACATAAACACATTTCAATACACAATACACACTTTCTGTTTCCAAACCCTTCACATGGCCGGTCACACAATATTTTGCTATTTTCCACAATAGATATATAATTTGATTCATGTTTGAAATACTCCAGACAGAATATGATATAATCTGTAATATTGCACAGTTCACATTCATCTATCAGTCCTGTAGAGAGGTTTGATTTCAGTGATCAGAAGTTGTGCTGTGATTCATGTTATTCTCTGAGTGAAGACACTGAAAGGTGCTTTTTAAAAGCTGCCGGTGGACGTTTAGAGAAATGGATCTGAGAGAAGCATGCT
>CM017905.1:623979-656479 GCA_008369825.1 Triplophysa tibetana | reverse complement strand
TTAAGCGCAATACTCTTGAATGACATGTCAATTGTTCTCTCAATAGGTTACCTTAACAGCAAAGAGATCAAATGGAGATCTACGCGCTCCTCAGAATAAAATGTCAGTAAACTCACGTGTGTTCATGCTAAACAATCAAAACATCATGATTGAACATATACTGTCAGGTCAACATTTGAAGAGAAACACTTCTCTGAGACCACCTGACATCCGTACATGTCTATATACATTTTTCCCCTGCTGTCTATAGTAAGGCCTCTATTTCTGACTGTCAACCTCATGAAGTCCTCAGTAACTTTGACTTCGATCGAGTTAGCAGAGAATAAAATTGGCTCTCGACGTCTCTCCAGAGCCCAAAAGTCCTGTAATCCAGAGCAACCTTCAGCCGGCGGGGTCTCTCGTCTCTCACCTTCTCCTCTGATCCCTTCACCAATTTCATGCCTGCTTTACCTGCTCCTGCAATTCCATCACAGACCTCAATAAAACAAATCCTGCTTCAGCTCCACACCGCTCACATGAGCACACATCGTTCTCTGAGCGTTTATCAAGCTTTAAGTTCAGTCAAGAGCTTTAATTCCTCAATCACTTGCTCAATCCCTGTGTTTTAGAGCTGAAGTGTGTCTTTTAAACAATCCTCCAAGTTTATTAAACAGACATGACTATGACCACACCATTGAATGGTTGATTCCCAAGAAAACTGTCGACCTGACGACAGACACGGAGGAAGACTTCCATATTGTGCAAGAGGTACAACAACCACATTGTAACCTTGTTCTGTCTTCATTATTAACTTCGGTGTGGATTTATTTTTCAGGTGATGACGCATGAGAAGATGTCCTTTACGTATAGATCATATTGAGTTACAATGAAAAGAATGAACAGAAATGATCAATAATAAAAGTTTTATTTTAGTAGCCAGAGTGCTTTTTAAATTCAAACATATTCCTCTTGTGTAAGAACTTAGTAGTGCTGAACCTCATGTACGATTCTCTACAGCACACTGGATAAAACTAAGATTAAACTGATCATTCAGACTGTGTTTATGATTGACAGAATGCGACTATAATCACATGCCCTCATCAGAGCTATAGACAGAGGGAGTTCTGCCAAGGGATGTCCAAAATGTGTAGTGTCACGTGATTCGTGGAGCCTTCAAATAGATCCAGGATGTTATGTTTTAATAGCTTTATTTATTTCATTTTTTTATTCAATAAATGGCTTTCGTCTTCAAATGGGTTAGAAGTTTGTCTGTTTAGTCGCAGCTCCATACATTACTAGTAACTTCCTTAAACCGTTCCATTGGAGTCAACGAAGTTGACGCAACTCTCCCTAATTAATGGCTCTGGTCCTCATGAGATGATTACAGCCAGAGAATGTTGCAATGTAATACAGCTGAAATATACCAGAAATTATTTTCATAGATTTCATCGTTTTTTCTGTCATTTTACAGTTTTTGACCGTATTTCAAAAAGAAACTGTAAAACATAAATCTTGTTTATAAAAATTGACGTTTTCTGGCAGCTGATAGAAATAAAATAAAAAATTAACCCTGTAAAATTACAAGCCACCCCCCCTTGTTTTTTTAAATTTGCTTTCTTTTTTGTAATTTTACATTTGACCATATTTTAAAAAAATATATTTATCTGACAACTATTTCCATCCCGATGCTGCGCCAACACGGTTAGAAAAATGTGCGTGTGGCGACCATGTCACTCCCTATTTGTGGACGACTGCCCCGTGTCTACATAAAAAAACGAAATGTGAATTGCCCCTTACATGTAACATAAATCAAAACAGTAAATATGGGTTTGACCATTCGTAATGTGATGTGACGTGTGGTTGACTGGAACGCATTGAGGTTAAAAGTGGGAGATTTCAACTCAGATTTTCTGATCTGATACGTTTCAAAGAATAATATACCAGCAGAGAGAGAGAGAGAGAGATGTGCTAAAGCTCCCCCCGCTGATCTCTCTCTCCTCACTGACCTCTGTTGTCTGGGGTTAATCTCGGGTAAACAGCAGTGCCGTTTATGCCATAAGGTTACATGATCCTGCCCCCACGCCACATGAACAACAATAAGCACAAACACAAAACTACAAAACAGATTAAAGATCTGGAAAAAGTTTACAACACGCCAACGAATATACAAAGACTTTTTCATTTGAACCAAAAGCCCAACCGCTCTGTAGAAATATAAATAAACACTCACACAGACGACTCTTATCTCAACACTGCATAAAGAAACCAGCAGATCCACAGAGACCTCCATGTCCAACAGCAAATCAAAACTCAAGACACATTAATCAAACACAACATTGTGTTTATAGACGCATGTGACTGACTGTTATGTTAAGTGATGTTTTTATATATATATATACAGTTTCATTGTGCATTGTGTAAATCTCACATGAATGAAGGCCGGATTGTGTTTCATCTAAATCTGTGTGTGTACACGGTCAGACACCTGCACAAACACACAAAAACAAAACAGAAGGTAAATATTACAACACAAACCTGTTTTACTGAATCTCATTTCATCTCTGTCCTCTCTCACACACACACACACACACACACACACACACACACACGCACAAACACATACAGACACACAGACACATGCGCACACACACACTCAAGCACACAAACACACACATACAAGCACAAACGTGCGTGTCAAATGCGCACACACACAAACTCACACAACTACACACAAACTCTCATGCACGCACACGAGTGCACACTCACCTACACACACACACAAAAACATTCAAACGCACACAAACACTCACGCACACATACACGCACACAAACATTCACTCACGCACACAACCACACACACATAGACACGCACACACACACACTCATGCACACACACACACTCATGCACACACACACACTCATGCACACACACACACACATGCACACACACACACACACACAGTGGAGACAGTGCACACGCTCCAATGGTTTAAACACAATAGATGTGAATTCAGTCAACGTTTGCACAATATGATGAAAAAAAAAAAAAACAGGAAAGCAGCATAAATGTGAAATAGAGTTTGAGATTGACTGTGTCTGTGGAATATCTGATCATGAAGAACACGTGAGGAACATTCACAGCAGATCTTCATATATTCAAAGTCATCTTTAGAGGTCAAAGTGTATATCTTATTGACTATCTGTTCATATCTTGAATATAAGAAGTCTTGATTCTCAATCATGAGCTGCACCAGTAGTGTAGACAGAAGACTTGAGTGTGAAGTGTTTCTCTCTGATGGATTTGTCTTTTTAGAGATGTTGTGTAAATGTAAAGATAAGACTTAATGAACGAAAAACTCCATTTATTTCTAATAGGGATTGAAGTTTGTTTATTATTTGTTTATTAGTTGTGTATTTGTGTTAGTGCTCGTGTGTGATGAATGATGTGAACACAGACTGGTTTCTATTATTGGATGACCATCACACACGTGTACATGTGATTACATGACATGAAGAGTGAAGGACAGTGAACAGAGGTCACCTGATGCAGTAAAGAGCATGAAAGGTGACAGGACAGGTATGTGTGTACATGCATGTTTGTGTGTGTGTGCGTGTGTGTGTGTGTGTGCACTGGCAGATGTGAACGGACAGCTCTTGTGTAAAATCACACAGTAATTGTAAAGAAATAATAAAATTCTTACTCAATCATGACACACACACACACACATGATCTGGACACTGAAGTGTTTCTAAATAATGTTTCTGGATTGATTTTTGGTGGAAAACTGCTTTAAGATATTTACAGAAGCAACACATAAACATGGTGAATGCATTTCTTACCCACACACACAAACCACAAAAATAATACACAACAAAAAATGACATTCTTGTGTGTTTTTGTCTTGTTTTGTTGCACAAATATCTGAACATTCTTAAATCAATAAACTATACAATTACTTGACAAGAAAAGTGAACCAAAATATTAAGTCTTGTTTTATGAAAAATACTAAAAGAATGAAATAGGTTTATGGTTAAAAACAAGCAAAACATCTGCTGATGGGGTGAGAAAATACACTTGAATTGAGTTTTGACCTTTTTCTCAAGTGTATTTTTCTCACCCCTCCGGCAGAATTTTTGCTTGTTTTTAACCATAAACTTACTTCATTCTCAGATCCTGCTTCACTTTTCTTGTCAAGTTATTGTATAATATTGATTTAAGAAGTTTTACATATTTTGACTAAAAACAAGAGAAACATGTTCAGTTAGAGAATCATTTTTATCAGTGTACTCTCTCAGCTGAGAAGCAAACTCATTTCAAGCGTATCACCTCACTCTCGTCTCTCTTGTGTTTGTGTGTTGTAGTTGTGTCTCTTTTGAAAACGGTTTTAATGAACAAACACAACAAGCTGTTTGATTGGCTCTGAGGATTGCGGCACACAATGAGACACAATAACACAGAGACCTGCTGATGTCCTCGAGAGAGAAGAGCAGCCCGACAGACATAAACTGATCCAGGACCTGCTTATCCCACGTCAACAAATGATAGATTAGAAAACACATGTCAATAAAGTGCATTTCTTCAGTTCTACCTCTTAATAAAACTGTCTGGTTTACTTAGAGTTCTGGACACAAGAGCATTCATGAGGATTTTTCTTCATACTCAAGTTAAGAGGAAGGCAATTCTGTGAGGAGGTCAACTTTATCACCAAAAATGTGTTTTTACCAGCGGTTTATATTATGGTAACAACTCAGATTTTAACATTTGGTGCTTGAAATACCCATGTGAGATCTCTCTGTAAATCTGTAAAGCTGTGAAGCTGTGTTTGTTTTTTATTTTTTGTTCATGATTTTTCATAGTCAGGTAAGAGCCATTTTCAAGATTATCACGTTACATATTCCTCATAAATGGACACATGAAAATGAATATAAAGTAACTATTTATGTTCTATAAAGAGGCATCACTTCTCCATTCATTGGGTATTATTGCTTCAGGATTGTGCATTTTATTTTACAGAAATCCTACAAAGTTTGTCGTCTCCAAAAAACCCCAAACATTTTTTGTTGCATGTTTATTTCCCTTTTTTAAATATAATGTTTTTTCGCAGACTGACATTTTTTGATGTTTAGACTCTATCAACAAGGGTTCAGTAAAATTTAAACAGGTGGTTCAATAAAATCGTAACAAATTCATTCTCTGAGCATTTTTATGTCACGTCCATAATGCAAAATGGTCCATAACGCTGGAATTGCTTCTCATTAAAGAAAAACACAAAATATACAAAAATATAAATAAATGAAGAGTTTGGTTCCAAAATTAGATAACTCAAAAATCATGTTTTTATTTTGTGCATTCCAATTAATAAAGATCAAACTGCAGTTGGTTTGTTTTGATTTAAGCCAAAATAACTAAAAAAATACAGCTTACTAACACAATAAAAACAAGATTTTTGAAAAATGATTATGAGTTTTCTCATTTCGAAACCAAACTCTTCAAATAATTCATTAAAAGTGGACATCAATAATCTTTGGATAAAAGCGTCTGCTAAATGACTAAATGTAAGTGTATTAAAATGTGATTGTATTAATTGAAATAAAAAACGTATTATGAATGATTCGCTTTAGAATCTTTATTTTTTAGTTTTGCTGAGTGAGATTAGTTGAAATATGTGTGTTTTTGAGATATTTCCGTCAGCTGTACTGAATCTCAGCAGGACCGCAGCAGTATTCGATCATTTATCCAAATGAAACATCTCTTATCTTCAGCAGCATTTATTATATTACACAGTCTGCCAGCTGAAGAGAAATAAATAAGCGTGCTCGTTTCATCAGCTTTGTGTTTTAACACTACATATTAGAGTTAATGATAGCCTCGGCAAGCACGCCCGACTGGAACAACACGCTAAACGCTCTTATGTTTTTAAATTGGAAGATT
This sequence comes from Triplophysa tibetana, assembly GCA_008369825.1. Lineage (NCBI taxonomy): Eukaryota > Metazoa > Chordata > Actinopteri > Cypriniformes > Nemacheilidae > Triplophysa > Triplophysa tibetana. The sequence continues at coordinate 650,568 of CM017905.1, read as the reverse complement.
TCTGTTTTGGCCCCCACAGCTAATTCCCGGGGTAAGAATGCCATATTTGTTTCCCTCTGACACCGCCGGCGACAAACTGCTGTACGGAGCGCTGGACGGCCCATTATCAGAGGATGTTTAGCACGCTGGCTGAAGATTCACAGGCGGCTCTTGTTCAGTCTTATCACCGCAGCGCACAGTCTGACCGCCACACCGACCACAGAAAAGGCCCGACGCCAGCACTCCACCCAGCACCAGATACAAAGAACTACGAGGTGGTCCTGGGTGGTCACTGGGGGTGGGACGGGGTGGGATGAAGAGGGGCAGCTAAGCGGTTACTGTGGCAACAACCTCCAGAGCGAAAAGATTCATGTTAGCTGGACCTTTGCTGTCTTCACGTCTTATCAGCCTCGAGCCGCCCATGCCCACCGGCAAGTGTAATTGAATAAAAGCCAAGCAGGGCCTATGAGGACACACACACACACACACACACACACACACACATGGTCTGTTTGTCTTTGCAGCATTCGCTCTTTATCTATTGTCCATTTCTCTCTCTGTGTGTGTAAAGGGAGGATGGAGGGAGAGAGAGATACAGAGGGGAGACAGGAATGGGGCGATGACTTAAGAAAATGGGACATGCTGATAACAGTGGCGTCGTCCTGCTGAGACAGGTGTGATTATCACACAGCTGTGATTCATCTCTCATTATCTCCCTCTGATCCAACACCACTGCCAACTGTACAAACACACACATAGACACACACGCGCACAAACACACACATAGACACACACGCATGCACAAACACACACATAGACACACACACGCACTCACACATGCACAAACACACACATAGACACACACACGCTCAAACACACATATAGACACACACAAACACACACATAGACACACACACGCACAAACACAAACACACGTACAAACACACACATAGACACACACACGCACAAACACACACACATGCACAAACACACACATAGACACACACACGCACAAACACACAAACACATGCAAAATCACACGCACACACACACAAATATGCACATGAACAAACAAACAAACACACACTCCTGTAGTAACCCACACATAAACGGACGCACACCCAGACACACGCACTCATACACACATGCACTCATACACACACACATATCCACAAACACACACATGCACAAACACACACTTACACAAACACACACACTCATACACACCCATAAACCGCCCCCACACAAACACACACACACATTTGCACAACCATACACACACATGCACAAACACACAGCCACACACACATACACACACCTGCACACACACTCACACACAAACACACACATATCCACAAACACACAGCCACAAACAGACCCGCGCACACACTCACACTCAAACACACACACGTATCTACAGACACACACATGCACAAACACACACACACATGCACAAACACACTCATACACACACACACACATAAACCCCCCCCACACGAACACACACATTTGCACAATCACATATATGCACAAACACACAGTCACACACACACACCCGCACACACACTCACACACTAACATATGCACATGCACAAACACAAACATGCACATACACACACATAAACACACCCGCACACACACTTACATATGCACATGCACAAACACACATGAACAAACAAACACACATACACACACACACATGCACATACACACACATTCAAAAACAAACACACATACACACACACATGCACAAACACACACATGAATAAACAAACACACATACACACACACATGCACAAACACACACATGGACATACACACACACACATACACACACACATACACACACAAATGCACAAACACTGAAGCTGAATTAAATACTCTCCACACTCTGTGGTTCAACGAAATAAAGCACTTTTGTGTTTACACTAGTGTTCAGTTTGACAAATGACCGTGATGTAAAATGAAACAACAAATATTATTCTAAAAGAGTTAGAGGAGATCTTCACACTGCGTCTGGTCTACACAACATTGCATCACTTCACATTTAAAGTGACGATGGACATGAACACAGATTTGTGTGTCACTCAAGTTATTAAAGATCAATTTGTATTTTAGAAACATAATGTAAATGAAGCAGCGCTCTTCTCTGAGACACACATGATATATGTGCTAATAATGATGCTGTGAACACACATGTGTGTCAGAGGACGGGAGCGAGCGGGCGTCACAGATGAGTTTAGAGAGAGAGTCCAGGCAGGTTAATTGAGGTGCTGACTAAATCTCAGGATGAATTACGATAACTAAGTCTTCAAGTGTTTGAAGCGTGAGGCACATATGATAAATATAGCTCTGAGCTGCCCTCAAAAGACTCTGAGAGAGAGAGAAAACATTCACCTGAGAGACCATATCGCACAAAATGAGGTTATGAGAGCAGATAGACAGAGGCTATCTGCTATTAAAGAATTTTACAATGAAATCGAGAATATATTGAAGCTGTTGTGACAGGTTTACAGAAGATTGACAGCAGCACCATCTCAATGTGTCTGTGAAGACAATCTAATGCTGAATTACATCATGATGGTTTAATCAAGATCTCAAAATAAACAAAACTCCTATAAATCAACCGAAACGTCGTATCTGCAAAGCACATATAATATGTATGTGGATATATATAAATAAATATGTGAAACACACATGAGATGAGACATCTTTAATGTGGAAGAGAAATAAATCAGACATTATGTGAATTGTGTTGGTAAATGTGATCTGTGTCACGACTCTGTCTGTCTCATTCTGTTTTCGTTCATACGTCAGTCCCTGTCCTTCTATTAATATTACTAACAGGTCAAAATGACATTAAACTGACAAAAAAACAAATCGTTTAAAGTCATGACAAAATCAAAACAAACAAACAAATTGTGCTCAATTTGTGCCAATAGTTTTCATTTAAACGTGAAAATACACACAATCTCTACTAATGGAAGTGTGTCCATCAGAAGATCACAGATACACACAACCCGTCACGCACACAAACACTTATTATTAATGCTGAGGTACATTAAAGAAAGTAAGTATTTTACTTTTTAAAATTGAAAAATATCACATTTTTTTAAGGATCAAAAACATGTAAAAACTTTCTTTTTGTAAACTGCTCTGGAAAGGACTTCATTTAGAAAACTTTAAAGGCAATTTTCTCAATATTTAGATTGTTTTGCAGCCTCAGATTCCAGATTTTTAAATAGTAATATCCCGGCCAAATACATATAAAATGTATGAATGAAATGTAAAACATGAATGTAAACATATAATATATGCTTTATAATTGAGTGCAAGATTTTCTTTTCCAAAGTAAAAACACTTTCATAAAGTACAGACACTTGAAAAATGCACTTGAGCACTATACAACACACACACACACACACACACAAAAACACTCACAAAAACACACACAAACACACACATAAACACAAAAACACACACAAAAACACACACAAAACACACATAAACACAAACACACACACAAAAACACACACACACAAACAGAGGTTCAGTAATCTTTTACTCACACTTTTGTCGCTGAAAACCATACTAACATCATGAACACTTTGTTTCACAACACAACACAATTCACACACTGTTTATTTAATATGTACAGATCAGCGTGTGTGAGGTTAAATCAATATGAAGCTCTCTTCTCAAAACCCTTCCAGTCTGAGACACTGATGAGATCATCTCAGAACACTGTTACTAAAACATCTTATTGAGATTGAAGAATCATTTGACAGGTTAGTATATCTGTCTTAAGGAGAACGGGAACATTGTTAGTAAGCGCCAAAAATACAATCATTTTTTCTTTTATGCAAAAAGTCATTAGGATATTAAGTTAAGATCATGTTCCGTGAAGATATTTTTAAAGTTTCCTACCGTAAATATGTCAAAACTTTATTTCTGTGAGTAAACTGCTATGGAAAGAACTTGATTTAGACAATTTTAAAGGCGATTTTCTCAATATTTGGATTGTTTTGCACCCTCATATTCCAGATTTTTAAATAGTAGTGTCTCGTCCAAATACTGTCCGATCCTAACAAACCATACATCACTGAACACATTATTTATTCAGCTTTCAGGTGATGTAATAATCTCAATTTCGAAGATTAAGACGTATACAACATAAAAGAGTGCAAAATGCAACAATGAGCTTTAGGGGAAAAAAAACATTTAAAACATTACACTTACTGTAAAGTGATCTTAGATGAAAATAGATGAGAGTTCAAAAAGCAAAGAACAATATGAACTGGTCATACAACACAACACAGTACACAACTGCACAAGGAACATTCACATTCACACATTTATCCAAAGCCGCTGAAAGAGAAGACGAAGGAAACAGTGAAGTGATTTGTCAATAGGAGGCGATGTTTAAACAGGCTGTCCTCGGCACCTTTGGCCCAATTTGTTAAAAGTATTCCAGATTTTCTTTACGCAGAAGTCTCTGATACAAAAACTAATGTGTAAACTTAACAATCACAAATTTGCGAGTGTGCACGTGCTACAGACTGGATACAGAATTGTGATATAAAGTGTGTAGTGTGATTATACTGTAAGATTCCTGTAGTCCTGTGGAAACCCTGTAGAGGATTCTGGGATGCTCCTGTATTCTGAGATCAGTTTTGCTGCTGAATGTTTGCTGATGTACAAATGTGTGCTGTTTGAGTTCATGATATTGTGTGTTTGTGTTTTCTGAATGAGAACATGCTTCAACCTTTGCGCGATGAGGAGGTTTTGTGTGGGGTTTGAACAGGTAAGTGTGTTATTCTGAGAATGTGTTTATAGTTAAATAATAAAATTGTGAATCGTTAGTTGTACGTTAGGAATGGAGAGAAACTGTAACACAAACACAGATGAGAAAACACAAGCTGGGAAACACAGCTCATATTACTGAACATCAAGCATCAGTACAGAGACGTTCCCACTTTAATACATCCACACATCAAGCGGCCCATTAAAGCTCTCAGACAAACAAACATTTCTCAACACAAAACATTTGCCCATGATAACACATGGACACCAAACATTGACAGATGATTCTAGACTTCCACATTTTCTCTCTCTCTCTCTCTCTTTACTCAACCCATTTTCTTCAAGAAAAGCACAATGTGTCACACTGAAGGAGACATGAATAAGAAACACTGTGTTCAGTGACATATAGATGATGTTAATGTGTGGATGTGATGATACGTGCTGTCTGGTGATGTGTACGTGACCTCTCACCGCTGCACAGAGATGTGTTTGTGAAGGTAAAATACATCCAATAATAATGATAATAATACTGGAACATTACACAAATCATCTCATTGGCTCCGACTGTAATATTAAAGTCTTTAATCTGCTATAATAACAGCATCAGTGACAAGTGAGGTCATTTCCCAGCATGCCGTGCGGAGGGACAGTAAAGCATCATTTTAATAAGAATAAATGTGAAATGTACCTGTTGGCTCGCACACTTACGAGCAGCTCCGTCACGACACTAAAGCGGCGATGAAAGCTCAGTAATTGATGTCATCCATCAGCGTGATAGAAGACTCTGAGAGTCACAATAACAATCTGCTTCTGATCATCAACACAACCAATGACACAATTACTGACTGGAACATTACTGCTGCTCAAACTACTGTTCATGCACGCACACACACACGCACACAACACACACACAGACACACAAACACACACACACAAACACACGCACACAAACGCGCACGCACACACGCAAACTCACACACAAACACGCACGCACACACACACTCGCAAACACGTGTACGAACAAACACACACATGCACGCACACACACACACGCACAAACTCACACACAAACATGCAGACACACACAAACACGCACTCACACAAACTCACACACAAACACGCACACACAAAACTAACAGACGCACCCACTGACACACACGCAAAACACACACTATCACAAACACGCATGCACACATACATACGCATACACACACACGCATCAAACACACACACAAACATGCACACACACACAAACACGCACTCACACAAACTCACGCACAAACACGCACACACAAAACTAACGCACGCAATAACACACACGCAAAAACACACACTATCACACACGCATGCACACATACACAAACACACACGCACGCCCCACACACACACATACAGATCAAACACACACACACAAAACTAACATATGCACGCATATACACACAAAAAAGCACACACACAAACGCACGCACACACACACGGATCAAACACACACACAAAACTAACACACACACACTAACAAACACACACACCAGCCATTAGAGATGTGTGTTACATGTGAGTTTACTACAGTTAATTAATAAATAACATTCACAGCTACATACTGTAAAAAGATAAACCAATGCTGAGTGAAACTTTAAACGGCTGATAAACATAATGTACAGCAGCATTACTGTAGATGATGTCATAAACATAAAATAATATCAAAAAATGTGGGCGCATAGTAAATAAATGGTATTTTAAATATATAAATGTACAGTGCAGGTGTCTATTTCTACATCAGATGGCGGTCAGATGTGTTATAAAGGAACTGATCTGATATCACTGATTGTAATCGTGTGTGAGAAGATCTGATGACCTTTAATAACAACTTATAATAAATCAGAGTTTACTTCACAACACAGAAATGGTCTGAATGATACTCCGGCCGTCTGATGGATGATGTTCTTCTCAAACTGATACAGAAGACAGATGGTGATTTATTTTCTGACAGTGACATCTAATCATCCCAAACCACATCGCCTCGCGCCCGTTGACCAGCTGCGGGTGCGGGAACTCCACGCGCTCTTCAATGCGTCTTTTCATTCGCTGTCGTCACGCTGTTCCCGCTTCTCATGCAAATTAGCCGAACCATGCGCTCGCGCGTTCCTATACGCTTTAAACGGTTCTTTATAACGAGTTCGGGGTTTAAGACGAAAACGAATTACTCTCTGACAATGACTTCCAATTTGTAGAATCTTTAGTACAGTGAGATGAATGCAACGACCTCGACTCGATGGAAATGGATATGAGCCATTGTGTCTCGACTTCTATTTCTGACACTGGAATAAAATGGCCGAGCGCGAAGTAAAGTATCACGACACATCCTGAAACATTTGCTCTGATTCACTACATCTGCTCGGAAGGCTTTATTTGCATCTGTGTCAGGGCTGTAAGTCAGAGAAATAAACAAACAGATTTGTATGAGGCAGCGTCAGCAGGCAGACACATTAAAATCCACAGCTCCTCTCTGCCAGGTTAGTAATTGCTCTTTTTATGGTGGTAATTATTTCCTCTAAGGTGCGTGCTGTTGCACAATGCAATTATACATGAGAGAGAGAGAGAGAGAGAGAGAGAGAGAGACTGTTGGTTGCTTTTAACATTTTCCAGGAAAACTATTAAATGAAATTAACAGTGTTTATAAATGTGTGTGTGATTTTTTTTAATTGTTAAGGCCGTGTAGAGACAGCAAAACAGCGAGTGACTTAAACATCCCATAAGGCCCGATTCACAATTCGCGTCTAAAAGAACACGGAAAACACGAGACGCGTCGCTTTTTTTCTTCAAATGATTCCGAAAAGTTGAAGTATTTCCATCTCGATGCGGCGCCGACACGACTAACGCATCCGCGTCGTCCTCTTTTATGTTGGTTTCACACCAAACGCGAACAATCGCGCTCGACGCTCTAAGCCTCATTCAGACATCCAGAAACTAGCAGCGGCAGAGCGACGCAATTTATTTCTACACGAGCGACAGTTACCATTGTCGACAGTCAATGGTGTCTATGCATGTCTTTGCATTATTTTGCATTTAATTTACTCAAGCTAACATTTAATTCGCGTTTGGTGTGAACCCAGTGTTAGCGTCTACATTTCAATTAACGAATGTGCGCGCGGAAAAGACGCGAAATGTGAATCGGGCCTAACTCTTCTTCAAGCATACAGTACAACACACATGATCATGCCTCACATTACATTTTCACCTTCATGACAGATAATTAAAGGAACTACAAAATTGTCTCTTTTGGGCAGAAACCTTCCATCTCGACGAATATTCTGACTCAAAAATGTGTTCCAAGCCGCGTGGTACTAAAATGTGTATGTCATTCAATATCCACCCCTGTCCGCCTGGTGGTAGTATGTTTTTCCTGAATACGACGATAACTACATCGAGTGCAAGCCACTTAAGCGTTGGACACTTCGGGATTTCAGCCCAAATGTGATTTCAGGTCACAGCGGCTTTCAGAAAACTTGCGTTGCGTTCAACCGGTCGGTGGGCTTCATCTAATGAAAGGTAGTTGGACCTAAATACACAGCTTTTATCTTGGTACTGACGAAATTCCATCTAAATCCATCGAGGAGAAAGTATTTAACTGAATCGCTGAAATTGGGTAGTAACATTTGTGGCGGGTAGATTAGCGAATGTACTGCAGGCGCCGTTCTAAAAAAAAAAACATCGTCTGTATTCAACTCCTTCTGACTGTGTTTTTCTTGAAGTTATTACTGATGCTATGTAGTTTATTATGTATATCATGTTTTTTCTGATATGCTTGTCAAAATTGTAACATAGTTTTCATCACTTCGAGTTAGATTACTGAGGACTAGCCTGTAACTCTGTCTAAATGAATAGGCTAAGAACACTTGATATGACAGTAGGCCTGGGCAATTGCAATGTGTATATGACAAAGTGAACAAGCATAATATTATTTAGATCTTGAATTATGAATTAACAATTAATTTTGATGTGTATTGTTGTTTTCTCTTGTATTCTCAAAATAAATGTTTATGAATATGAATGAACGCTTATTAATTTTATTTGTTTTGAGTGAGGTACCATGGGTCTGATGCCCATTCCAGCTAAAAAAGTATAATTTCATGATTTCATTTGAAAGAACTAACAAAATTCTACCTTCTATTCAAATTTCATGCAAATATCTGATAAAGTAAGGAAGTTACAAGCAAAAATGTGTGAATAATAAGCATTTTCGATCACACAACTTCTATTGTAGTCAATGTTAACTATTTTACTATATTCCTTGGTATTATAAATATTATAACTTTCGCAATCCTCAACTGATGTTCACAATTCAGGTGTCGTCGGAAAGGGAATTTTCAGCTCTGTCTAGTCATGTGATTCATTTTGAGCTTAGGGGTGTTTGAAAATTTTGTCATCATACCTATAAAAATATACTCTATGTTTTTATTTAATAATCAAACACCTTTGTTTAATATGTTTCAGCGGTTAAACATTTGAAAACCCAAGACAAACAAGAAGGACGACTAATAGTAATACTTTCTGAAACAATCATTATAATGAAAAATTAAATCATGAAATATGGAGATACAGGGTGTTCAATCGAGAGCGATAATATAACAGAGACTCCTAACTTGGACCAATAAGTAACTACATAGCAACCAGCCAGCTCACCCTAGCAACGCCCTGGCAACACCTGCTAGACAGACAAGCAGCAATCTCACAAAAATTCCCGACTCTTTTACAAGGTGGCTCATTCCCTTGAATTGACATGAATATGATGTGAATTTTAATAAAACATATGAATGAGATCAAATTCATAGGACAGATGTATGTATGAATGATCCACGTCATAAAACAATGATGAATTTCTGTGTCATTGTGTTGTTTCTTCAGTCATTTATAACATTCTAACACAATATCCTCCTCTGTCTGACTCATGCGCTCTCTCATCACTTTATATTCACATCAGAATCCAATAAATCAAAGAAAACTCAAAAGAATGCAGCTTTAATGTCAACACAGATTCTGCCGTAGACTGATGGTTGTAAAATATGGTTAGAAAACACATTTACTGCGTCAGATACAAAGATGCAAAGGAAACTTACAAAAGCTGTCACAGCTGTCAATCAAACTGCATTCAGCTCTTATTGAAGTGATTACACGACTACATTCGCAAAACATTCTCACTCCCAACTCTTTATATATTGACGTCACATATACATTATATATTGTCACGCAGGGTACCCCTTTAATATTAACGTCGTTATGAAATTGTATATGATACATCATTTGCCACGATAATGTTTTGTATTACATTTAAGTTTAACTGCAAGGATAATTGCGTTAAAATGACGCTGTTCAAGCAATTTAAGCAAGTAATTAGTCATTTATTTATGTATCTTCATATAAAACACAAGATACAAGCAGTCACAATGTCGTTCGAAAATACAAAATAATGTTCAGCGTGCATTAACGGAGACACCATCTTCAAATAAAGTTATCGCACGGCTTCGGGGAATAGAGGTCTGCAACACGAGTTGTTTGTAACACTTTTACACTGCTTTTGGTCAGTTTGTGCAATAAATACATGTGACTGTACTTTTACTCGTGTATTGTGTTTTTATAGTTGAAAAGTGGTTAGTTTTGGGTTGAGGGTGGGGTTACGTGCAACAAAATATTAAAACCATAAATAATTATGTAAAGCTAAGAATTGCATGCGTCACGGTCCGGAGCATTTAGTGAAAAGCAACGCCGTTTCACGCTTGTCAAAATACGATGCCAAATGAGTACTCCGTGCAAGGGGCTGACCGAACATCATGTGTGCCCAGTCTGGTGTTGGGTAAGTTATTCTGAAAAAGTAATGAATTACTAGTTGCTTATGACATATTCAATAGTGTAATTACATGATTGTGACTAACTCCAAAATAGTTTTTTACTGATGACATTCAATGTCCTACATCAACCTTGATTAGTTAAGTGATTCAAGGATAGACATGAAATGGCTTTTTTAATTTATTAAAATAAACATAATTGCTTATTGCTCCCTGAACTCTCTGTAAGTCGCTTTGGATAAAAGCGTCTGCTAAATGACTAAATCTAAATGTAAATATTAAACAACATAAAGTATAATTATTAACTGACCAAAATATACAAATGTGAGAATTATAACTTAAAGCACAGATTTTACTTTGAATTTTGATGTCAGATCAACTTTTTCACACACATATATTACACATAGTGTTTAGTTTAATTACATCAGAAGTAACTGTAATTAAATCCCTTCCTTCACTTTTCCTATGGAATAGTAATTAAATTACAGTGACTAATTACTTATTAACTAGTAACGCCCAACACTGAACAGTCGGGAGTGAGAACGGATTGAAATTCACCAGCAGTTATATTTAATATTATTTATCACTCTGTTTATTTAGATTTTCTGCATGATTTGACTTTTTTCAAATTAAATATTTGTGAACAGCTGTAGATCTCGAACGTTCACATCTTCATCAACAGTCATTCCTTCCTTTGAGTCCAGACACAAAACTAAAACAGTATTTATGACCTAAACATAAGGCTCATGAAAAGTGTTTTCACATTTTCAACATCATGAGATCATCCAAAAAAAATGAATCAAGTCTATCGACCTCTATTCTAAAATAAAACAGGCATCTGTTGATCCTCTAGAAAACAAACACATAAACACACAAACAGAGAGGTGTGTGTGTGGTCAGGAGTCCGGGGGTCTGACAGATTGAACTCTGGGTTATGGAGTCATCAGCACGGCTCGTAGCGGCTGGTTTAAGTAACACAATCTGGTGTCTAATTTCCAGCAGATGTTCGGCCAGCCGTCAGAGAGAAGCCGCTCATGACCTGAGCACAACACCTTGATGATCCGCCGCCAAAAGAGATGCCGATGAATTTTTCATTGCGAGCGGATCGCATTAAAGAGGGACGTGAGAGCGCTTATCCACCTCACGACAGATGGATGAAGACACACAACAATATCAACACACTCCAGTGAAAGAAAATATTATTGCTCTGTCATCGCTGTAGGACACTTAATGGATCAAATATAAAGATCGTCTCACATGCGATGCCACGTGACAGACAAGAGAACGCATATGAACCTTTTATGATTTAACATTTGTCCACACTGGACGCATCCGGTGTAGACATGGTGTAAGAATTTCATTTTTTATATAACTCAATTGTTATTTGTGCAAGTTTTTCCACACAAAAAATGTGACACAATAAAATAAGTAGACTTTTCCTATAAAAAACTGCACAAAATATTTACCAAAAAATGTTGAGTAGAATTTACTTTAAAAAATTTAAAACACAAATAAATTAAGTAAATACTGTTGTTGTTTTTTACAGTGTATAGTTAACGTGCAGAGTTACACAATAAATGTGAAATACACAAAAAATGGACACAATAGCACCAAGTATAATTCAAAGTTTGTCCAAACTGGATGCCTGGACACATGGAAACATGGACAAAACGAGTCATAAATGTCATAGATGTGTCTGTCATTATGAGAAGAGACGTCAACAGTGTGTCAAACTGAGCTCAGATTTGTCTCGTCTGCCATCAAAAGTCAATATCATTGAAGATCTCAATATCAACTCAAACATTTCTCATCACATGGATCACATTAATGTTAAAGATAAAGGTGTCTGCTTAACGAATAAAGGTGAAAATTAAATGTAAAATCTGCTAATCAGTTAACACATACACATACTTAATGTGTTTCAATAACTTCACAACTTTAGGAGAAACATCTGACACAAACTGAAACACATCTGAATGATCCTCTGGGTTAAAGAAGAGATGTGAATGAGATCTATCAGAACACTCATAACGTCTGACTCAACATCAAAGCATAATTTAACACAGAAATAACTCACAATTTGACAAGAAAACACCATAAAAAATCATTTATCCTTGTGATCACATACCACAGCTTCAAAAACACATTTGGCCTATTTCTAAACATCTTCACGTTGAGTAAAATTCATATTTCTCTTTGAATTTAGCAGCTTGTTGAACATGTGAGTGACAGGGCAAAGATAACATCACATTTCATGTCTATGTTATATACAAACCACAAAGGTTATTTTAGTTTACTACAATTAAAACTTTGAAAACGTTCCTGTTCATTGAAATGAAATAAAATATTGACCTAAAAATTACTTGACTAAATGGAAAATTTAAATGTTTCCTCAAAAATAAACTGAAGTTTAAAGCAGTAAAATTATAATAATAAACAAAAACTTATATAGCAACATTAAAAATAAAACAATTAATTAAAAAAATGACAAAAGCATATACCAAAATTGCTAAAACTTTAACTAAAATTACAAAAAATAAAAGCTAAAAATAAAAGCTAACTTTGAATATAAATAAATCTAAAATCAAAACTATAATAACTCTGCAAACCACACAAACAGACTATAGGGAAAGCTGTGTGTGTTTGTGTGTGACCGGTGTTAAGTGTGTTTTCAGGGTTAAATGGACTGTTTGACACTGTATAATTCACTCGATTAACAGCAGGCCGTCTGCGCGGTCACACCAATTCACTGCACAAAATCCATTCCTCCATTCTACAGCAACACACCCCATTAGAGCCTCATCGCCTAGCAACAGCCACAAAACACGCATCACATCCTTACATCATGTGTGTTATCTGTCAGCTGTGATGTTGTACACTTGCGAGTGCACTTAAAAAATGTGCTTACTGCAGGAACAAATGAAGCAAATAAATACATTTAAAAATCTGCCGTCCTTTACGACCCTTCCATATTCGCCGCTATAGCCCGTATAATAAGGTCACTGATTGAGGTAATGATTTGAATAACAACGAAGTCAAAGATCCCTCGAGTCATAAATCATCAATAAACAATCATCTGTTATTGATTGTGCTGAATATCATTTCTGAGAGGACTGTGGGTAAATTCTTCTGATGACGCAGAGATCAGGAGTCATAAACAGTCAAACACAGAGCGTCTCACATCTACACATCACATTTCCTCCAGTCAAAATAACTGCAGTTAGGACTTCACACGCCATTAAACCGCCCGTGGATCACTGCACTCTATATCGATTTTGCAAAAGAGACGCGGGCAGGAAAACAGTCTTCTGTGCTACATCTTCCTAAATCACCGACTCATCCGCACACATCACATTTCCTGCTGAAACGAGCGGAAGAACCTCAAACAATCAAACTGATGCTAAAACAACATCAAAACCTGTGTGTGTGTGTTAGGTGACTGATGTTGTGGTGGAGGTTTTATTGTTTGGTGTTGAAGGTCTAATGACAGGTCATTTGTCTCACGCTGACTGAAACCATCAACCACAGTCAGGTGGCACGCTGTCATGGCGACGATGATCCTTTTCACCATGGTAACCGCTTCCTTGGGCGTTAAACACAGGGGGTCTCAGAACAGCTAAAAGAGCAGAACACAACCTCACAATCTGATGAAAATGATCTTTATTATACGGTAGAATCCCTTCTGTAAGTGTTATGTTCAGGCAGCCGGTTGTTACGGCAGAAATAATCAACGACAGTGTGATCAGGACGTGAAGCGGAGGGTCTTGTATCTCACTGGGGATTATTTGACCATAACAGCCGGTTGCTTGTACATTATCCCGATTATTACACGCCTACTTGCCACATGAGAAAAAACTGGACATGAAATGTGTATTTGAATTATTTTATTAGCTCATTTTTACCGAATTACTTTCGGTTTTAAAGTAAGAAACAACGTTCAAACGTCACGAACAGACACATTTGTTTAATCATTTGTAAATATAATGTCATATATGTTATTTAAAGACATATTTATATTTAATTTTTGTGTAATATTAAACTACCCTCTCTAAATGATTTGCAGCATGCGGGTTACAGGGTGTTATACGTTTTCATTATATTTACTAACAATTAAACCAATGTGTCTGTTTGTGACGTTTGAACGTCATTACTTACTTTAAAACTGAAAGTAAACGTCTTTTCCACACGGAAGGTCTGCATTCGGTGAAAATGAGATGATAAAATATTTCTAATTCACATTTCATGTCCAGTTTTTTTCTCATGTGGCAAGTAGCCGTGTAATAAGCGGGATAATGTACAAGCAGCCGGCTGTTTTCGCCAAATAAGACCCTCAATTCATGTGGTAGTTTTACTATAAATGAACCAAAGAAACACTGTTGTTATTATGGCTAATTCTCATAGTGACTCTCTCTTTATAAACATTTACAGAGATTTTCTTATAGTAAAAGTGCAGTAGCCATGTTTTTTGGACCATTTGTATCAGCGTAGTTTTAGTATGAGGGTTATTTGTGGTTACTGTAGTAAAAGCATGGTAAATAGTTTTCAGTGTACTTATGAAACATTGAATTTGATCTGTTAAAATATTTCTCTCTCAGGTGAGACACAGGTCAAACACTCTCTGACGTGACTGTGGGGGTTTTCATCTGAGCTTTGATTCGTCAGACGTATGTGAAGCATTTGCTATCAAACAGAGAGGATAATGAAAAGACAATGAGTTTAATTGTGTGGAAACGGAGTCAGAGGAACACGTCGCTGTCGGTAATGATGCAGGTCTGTAATTCAGAGCGACAGGTGAGAGACGTGACCTCTGACCTCTCTTCATAATAACCTGCGATTATTTTAACAAGGTGAAATCACTCAAGAACAACGAACCGTCTCACTGACTTCCATTGCTCAGACAAACAGACATGATTTAAAGCATCAGAATTGAATTGTGAAGCTGGTCAGATGGAGTTTACTGCGGAACATAATCAGAATTTATGATTTACTCCATTTACGATCCAAACGGTTTTTATTTTTGGTCGGCTGCAAATAACAAGTAGAGCTGGAAGCATTCAGACAGAATTTAAGTTTAGAGTTTTAAGAATATAAATGTTGATGTGTGTGCTGAAATAGAGCTTCACTGAGGTCTGTGTGTTCCTGATAAGCGTGACCCACATTCATACAAACACAACACACATGATATACTGTGCATTCTACTGTACACAAACTACACGTGATGACCATGATACACACATCTACAAGTTCATGAACACATGAAGTCTGAATTCTTCATGATACTGTTTCGGAGCGTTTTTGATCTCATTAATTATTCACACATAAAACATGATGTATACTTGCGTAAACAGTTTCACAGCATAACACCCAATTCACATGCACAAAATATATATGAAGAGTTTGGTTCCAAAATGAGAAAATCAAAAATGATGTTTTTATTATGTAATCATCTTTTTCTTTTGTTTTAATGTGTTAGTTAGCTGTTTTTTTTAGTTATTATGGCTTAAATCAAAACCAACCTTCTGCAGTTTGATTGATATTAATTGTAATCCACAACAATAAAACATGAATTTTAAGTTATCTCATTTTGGAACCAAACTTCATATAAACATTCAAAAAAACAATTCATGTGTGTAAAATAAAAATATATTATCATAAAATACGTTTCAATACGTATCCAGTTTCAAATGTTCCCAATTGACCCAATTCACCTGCATACATTATATATATACATTTACAAAAAAACAATTCACGTACACAAATTATATACTGTAAGTATATAATATCAGGGGGAATTGTGGCCTAATGGTCAGAGAGTCGGACTCGTGACCAGAAGGTTGCCGGTTCGATTTATTTGATTTATTTATTCCATAATAAATCAAAAATACAGCTATAACACAATAAAACACAATAAAAACACAATAACGCAATGTAAAGCATGATTTCTATTTATTTAAAATCAAAGTTATGTCATTGCGGAACCAAACTCTTCATATATACATTCACAAAAACATTTCATGTGTAAAATAAAAGTTTATGATCATTAAATACGTTTCACAAACACTAAATACAATTCTCAGATGTACAACTGCGCACAAATATATCGAAAGTTTAAAATGTCCAAGTTTACCATGAATGTGTGAATGTGTAAATCATGTCTCACGTGTGAATCACCTTCTATTTGTGTTTGTGTGTATTTTGAGACTCTTGGCAGCGCTGTCCCTCCCACCTGAGCTGTCAACCTTAGCATTCAACCAATCACAACCGTTTGGACATTCCATGATACACTTGGACATTTTAAACTTTTGAAATATTTGAGCATATAATAAATTATATCAAAGAATATCATTTTAATTGTACGCACGTGAACTGTTTTTGTGAATGTATATCTGAAGATTTTGGTTCCAAAATTAGATAACTCTATTATGTAATCATGTTTTGACAACAATGGGTCTTATGGGTCAATTTTTTTAATTGAGATGTAAGCATCATCTGAAAGCTGAATAAATAAGATTTCTTTTAAGGATACTGACAATATATGATGGAGATACAACAGTTTAAAACTCTGGAATCTGAGGGTTAGTGATGATTTTTGGCATAAAAGAAAAATCGATCCTTTTGACCTGTACAGTTTATTTTGGGCTTTTACTAAAAATGTTCCCGTGCTACTGAAGACTGAAGATCCAGGCAGGGTCACAAATGATGTTAGTTAAACCAACGTAAGTATTTGTAAGGGACAAAACACTAAGGTAATATTATTGTAAACATAAAAAACAAAACATAAATATCAAGGTTTAATAATACGGAAATATTAGTAAACAAAAGTGAAGTATTTTGAGTAGTATTATGTAAAAAAAAATGACGATCAAATCACAGTTTTCTTTCTAACGCTCTCTCTCCATCACTCTTTTATCGCTCTCTCTCTCTTTCTATCAATCTCTTTATAGATCTCTTTCTATTGCTCTTTCTCTCATTGCTCACTCTCTATCACTCTCTCTCTCTCTCTCTCTCTCTCTCTCTCACAAAAATATCGCTCTCTCTCTCACTCTCACTCTCACTCTCTATCGCTCTCTCTCTCTCTCTCTCTCTCTCTCTCTATCGCTCTCTCTCTCTTTCTTTATCGCTCTCTTTCTCTTTCTCTATCTCTCTCTCTCTATTTCTCACTCTCTCTCTCTCTCTCTCTCTCTCTCTCACTCTCTCTATTGTTCTCTCTATCACTCTATCCCTCTCTATCATTCTCTCTTCATCGCTCTCTCTCTCTCTCATTAGCTCAATCGGTCGCTATGGCAGCCACACAAAGACCGTCCCTTCCTGCCTGCACATGAAAGCTGACGGACCAATTACAACAGAGCACATTGACACACTGTGATTACTCTCCACACGCCAAAGAGAAACAGACGCTACTACACACACACACACACTTTGTGTTACTGTGTTCACATGAGCTCTGTCTCAAACACAATGAACTGTCCAGCTGAACATCACTCAGATCTCAGGAGGGTTTGGATTGATCATCATCACATTCAGTTCTGCTGTAAGAAGCACAAACATCAGATTCTGCCTCTCTGTGTTTTCTATACTTCACATCACAGTTTCTACTCTAGCAGTGTTTTCTGGAATACATTCATAATGCAACAGT
The DNA here is from genome assembly GCA_008369825.1 of Triplophysa tibetana. Lineage (NCBI taxonomy): Eukaryota > Metazoa > Chordata > Actinopteri > Cypriniformes > Nemacheilidae > Triplophysa > Triplophysa tibetana. The sequence continues at coordinate 632,307 of CM017905.1, read as the reverse complement.
TGTGTTAGAGTTACAGATGAGCCTCTGATGCTCTACCTGCTTAATGATCAAAGATGATGAGAAATGAATTCATGAGAGATTGAGTGAGTGAGTCGTGTGTTTGTGCGCTTGTGTATGTTTGTGTGTGTGCGCGCATTTGTGTTGTGTTTGCGCAAGTGCGTGTTGTGTGTATCTTCGTGTGTTGTGTAACTGTGTTGTGTGTCAACTGGATGTCAACTATAATTGACTTTACTGGTGAGCGGTGTCCTCATGTGTCTACTTTACTGAACAATCACATGAACGATACAAGAACAAGATCATCTTGAGAATCAAATTAACCAGATGTTTGTGACCTCAACAGCACTGATGTTTAACACAACAATACACAACGTTAGGGTGCGACAGCAATGAGGCCTCATGTCTTGCCCCTGACGGTCTGAACAAGATTACATACATGACCTTATTTACTTTTCGTTTCATCTTAAATGATCTCTTGGTGTATTACAGGGCATTATGAGAACATGTGAATCGAGGCTGATGGACTTCTTGACCTCGAGTCAAAGGAAGAGAGTTGATGTAATGTGCCGGCTGTGCTGTGATGTCCTTGTTTGAGTGCTCTTGTGTTTTCTAGTCTTTCTTTAGTTCGCAGAATCAAACAGAACAACACACGGGTGTAATATAATCAGCCCTATTCCAGGCCTGTCACCATCCTCAAACCCCTGAAGACGTCTCACTGCTCCAGCTCATTCTGTCTGTCTGACTCCCATTATTCCTAGAAAACATCCCAGACACACATCTCATGTACACACTTTATATTTAACTGTCTATGGATTTCACATACGTGTGCGTAGAGCTGCTTGATTGTGACAAAAATCATAATCCCCATTATTTTGGCCAATATTGAGATCCCGATTATTTAACACGATTACTCATTACCTTTAAGAACAACATAGAAAACTGAAAAATCACGCCTGTCAAACTGGGAATTAGATATTAAAAAATTTAAATATATAGCCCAGCTGAACCACGTGAAAAGGGGTGCGCTTAGGAGGTTAGAAAAAAATAATAAGTCTATATAATCCGGTGGATTTATATCACAAGAAAAGAGAGGATCCATGCTAAATGGAATGTGGCACAATAATTGTTTTACCTCAATTATTTTATTTTGTAATTGTTGAAGGCCAAAGTTGACGATTACGATTCATTTTCGATAAATTGCACAGCCCTAGCGTTTATGCAACATGTACTTCAAAATGCTACAGTATATATATATATATTATAAATTATAACTTCCCAAAGAGATTTTTCAATTTAAATATTAATTTTAATCATGTTTTTTATTATATTATGTTTTTATTGTATTTTATTGTGTTAGTTAGCTGCATTTTTTTAGTCATTATTGCGTAAATCAAAACAAACCAGCTGCAGTTTGGTTGATATGAATTGAAAAGCACAATAAAAAAACATGGTTGAGTTATCGCATTTTGGAAATAAAATCTTCATATATATATTTTTGCAAATACTGTTTATAGGAACTTGAATCCCTACATCACAGTTATGCACACATACATATAATATATAATGTCTCAACCAAACAGTGCAGTTAGAATTAAATACATATACTGTGTGTCCCGTCCACATATATTCACATAATTTAAAGGTCAATTATATTCACATATATCAGATTCCAGCATGGGATGAGTCATTTTTATTTACAATTTAAATAGATTTAAAGACAGACAGGCAGATGAACAGAGAGGGACAGATGGGTGTGTAGAGTATTTTTGAAGGGGGACTTTATCAAGCCAACACACTAGAGAACAATTTAACTAGTTTTGAGAATAATTATGCCGTGTACGCTGGGATGCGATTAATCTTCTGTGATAACAACACTGACCACACACACACATTAAATGAAAGCGGGTGAGATTTCACCAGCTGCATTTGACTTTTGTGTTTTTCTTATTGAAATAGAGAAAAGAGCGAAAGAGAAAGAGAGAGAGAACATTGTGTCCAGGCAGACGAAGGCGTAACCCTGTCCAACATTCATCTCACTGCCTCTGTGAGAACGCTTCGGTGACTTTCAATAATAACAAAACACACAAAAAAAAGAAATATTTACCTAAAATTCTCCAGGCAATTCTGCACACACTCTCTCACACACACATACTCTCACACACACACGCACACTTACACACATACGCATGCACACACAAACACACACACACTCGCATACAGTCAAACACACGCAGTCACACAAAAGAATCCTAAGAGATGTACACACGGCACATTTGTCAAACACAAAACTCTATTCTGTCGTGAATGATTCTCTGTTTGCTAAAATCTGAGACGTTTTGTGCCTGCGGCTGAAAAAGAGCAAAACCAGACTGATAGGAGACGATTGTACAGAAACTGCCAGCTTATCATGTAATAGCTGCTAAATGAAGTGTGTGAGAGCCAAGGGCACATCAAAAAAACATGACGGAAACCGCAGGTTCACAAAAACACCTTCTTCTCATGAGATGGTCTCATTGATGTGAATGTGTTTAGTTTCACGTCCATTTCAAACTCAATTCTACTCACATCATGTGAATGTTGTCACTTCGTCTCTTAAAGCTGACGTCAGACTCTGCTTTACTTTATACAGTGTTGGGTGAATTACTTGTAAAGTAATGAATTACTAATCAATAATTACATTGTCTGTCACTGTCACTCAATAATTATTCATGGCATCTGTTGGCACAACTTAATTGAATAAATAGATGCAAGTCAAAAATCACAATTTTGGTATAATTCAAAGTCTTAAATGTGAAACTCTATTTTAAAAGTTGTTCTGACCTAATAATGTTTATAATTATTAATTTATAGTTTAATATTGTATGAAATTTTAACCCAAAAATCTGTGTTTATGTGTTTACGACAATATTTAAGTGGCAGTAACTCAAAGTTTCTCTAGATTTTTTTTTTTCTCTAGATTTTTTCAACACCAATTGAGTTCCGGATTTCAAGACTCCCCCAAACCATGTGACATACTTAAACAAGTCCAAACTCTATGTGTCAAGTGTTTGAAAAGCGTAAAATAAATGTAACTAAATCTATTACAGTTGAGTATAGCATCTCCATTTCCCATCATGCTTTGCATGGTACTGGATCATGAGAGTTAATGTAGGAGTACAGAGTTATTTTATGGATTTATATCAAGATGAGAACAGCATGAGACTTAATAATGTTTAATATGTTGTCCTCTTGGCATTAGAAAGGGTTTTGGTTGTGTTTTTATAAAGCATTGTAATATGGTTAGACTCAAAGAAAACGACCACAGATGCTGTTTTAGACACAATCAGCTCTTGCTTTTAATTGTTATTGAGAATTTTGTAATTGAGATATAAAATAAAAAAGTGTATTTGCAACTTTGATTGAATCAGTATTAAAAAAAAATTGGAACAACTTAGAAATGTCAATAATGAGCAACAATTTTTAAGTTTGTGTTACTTTAAAATACAAGAGAAAAAAGTTATCTGTCGGAAACAATGTAGTTTGTTGGATGAACTTGTCACAATTCATAAATATTGATGCAAACTGTTGCGTACATTTTTTTTGTTCAGTCTACACAATATTTAGAATTTACATAGTATTTCAATTACTCCATCAACTTGTTCAAATCTGTATCAAACTCATCCACATGAACGATAGAAATCAAAGTCTTCAAATTTACTGTAGTCCATTACACCTGACTTCAAAATTCACATTTCAGTCTTGTCAGAAATATACCAGTCGATGTTCATCAAAAAAGGTTGTGTTTATTCTTAACTCAGTCTTCTCTTACTCATCGTTGTCTTTATTTTTGTCCTTTATATAAATAAACACGGTTACTTCTAGTGAAACCAGATGAAATGAGAAACAGAGAGAGAGAGTGTCTGTAAGGAGGAGCAGAGATGTTTAAAAGATGCCAGTTTGTGAGTTTCTCTCCTGTGGGAAGAGCCGGTGAAAGAGAGAGAGCGAGTGAGCGAGTGAAACGGGTGATTTTGTTAGATGTGAATTTGCAGAGGACTGTGGAAGGACCATAGAAAAGCAGCAGATTGGTTGAGGACGGCGGAGGGCAGCGGGGTGACAGGCGGCGGGGCGGTATAAAAGAAGAGCGCGCGGCACGCAGAAGCTGTTAGCCGGAGACCGGCGTGCCATAATCGATTGTGAACGCCGCCACCCAGAGCAGCCAATCACAGAGCTCCTCCGCACTTCTCCGGTTTAGAGCGCTGGCGCGTGAGGTGGGGGCAAAATGAACAAAGGCCTTGATGGAGAAGAGGAAGAGAGCAAAGACGAGAGAGAGGTGCAGACTGTTCTGATGGAGTGACCTTGACACCGTTAAGGACACAAGAACATTTTTACATCTGCAGTCATGAAATCCAAACTATAGTTTATCGGGAAATCTGGGCGTTGTTTTAAGATATGAAAGTGACATTGAGTTTGATCCGTTCTGAATATACAGCAGACTTCAACTTTCCTCATGTGTTGTGACAAACCTCAGTAAACTCTTATTAAAACTAAACTTACACTCCAAACACAACTAAAAAACACACAAACAACAATAATAAAACTGAAAAGATCTTCATTTCTTGAGTTGGACATCACTTTAGGCCACAAGTGTTTATGTATTTATAACCCATAACACGTATACATAAGGGATAATCCACCGCTAGCCAGGCATTAAAGGATTTTAATCCACGACGTGTAGGCGAAGAACCACCTGACGCTTCGCACGATTTGCCGTGGATTATCCAGTTTATACCGTGGTTATCTGCCAAGTTAAAGCTTTTATTGATGTTCACAGTGTCATTTGTGATCAAACAGGTGAATATGACGGTTATTTATCAGTTCATTTTAAATGCAATCAAACTGACTGGAGCTACCCGTGTGTTAAAGGCTTTTAATGCACACCTACCAGCCAATCAGAATCCAGTAATCAAACAGACCATGGTATAAATGGACAACAATAATCCGATTTATTGTTGAATCCGATTTCTAGAAAATACACCAAAAACTGTGTGTGGTACTCTGGAGAAGACGAAGAGTTTGTAGATACATGAAATTATTGAGTGAACGTCCAACGGCGTCGCTTTGGGATGTACTGAAGAATGCTATTAATCCAATGTTATAAAATGGGAACATGACAGGTATATTCTTAAAGCAACTCATGTAAACACCTTATTCCTGATATTAGATTACTCAGAATAATGCAAATCATTAAATAACTGACGTCCATGTTAAGGTTCTCATTGACAAAACCCATCTAAGATCCAGTTTTAACTTTTAGTTCTTTATGAAACCAGCTGTGCTCCTCTCTGAATAACCAGAAAATGTCCAATGAAGAGCAACTTCTAATCGTCTCAAAAAGCCTGTTAGCAGTTCTCAAACCAGAGACCAGCACCAAAACGGGTCTGACACAGAAGCTGGTCTAAAGTGGTCTAATGGCGGTCTCGTCAGAGGTTAACAGTTAACACATGTTGTTAGTGACACGAGTAATCAACACACGGATCACATGGAGACGATCAGATCAAATCAGTTTTTGTAGTCACTCAGAAGCCGTATGACACTTAATCCGTCTGCAGTTAAACAAGCAATTAACCAGCGCTCACAAACCGCCTTCATTACTTTCCCATTAGTTTTTCTTCAGCTGAAACAAAAAGGCAAAGGTCTCTCGATAATAATGCATAAAAAATGACTAGAGACGGAAGAGAGTGAGCGAAAGATTAAGCGAGCGAGAGATTCCATTTCGTCACGCTAGACAGACATCACCTGTTCGGAAAAGGCGTCTCAATTATGAACAGGCATTAATAGACGGGTCGGCAGATTAAACGGCATCCCCGTGACTATAATCTACGGCTCGGATGCACGGCGACTGGAGCGGGGAGAGAGAGAGAGAGAGAGAGAGAGAGAGATAATAAAAGTGAATGTTGTGTGTACGGAGAGCTCAGCAGGTGCAGACTAAACCAGCGGAAACAACCATCATGACATCTGATGGAGAAAGATGACGGCTCCGTGAGGTCACTGAATTCATCCTTTAAGCATCTGCAGATCTCTCTCTCTATTCCAGGTGCTTTTACTACATGCTTTGAAAAACTCAAACAAGCTTAGTGAAAATGACAAACTGACTTTAGTTTGATTCATGCAGTTGAACAAGTTTATATGACAGGATTCCTGGGGACAGATGTGAGGTAGAAGCCTCCTGAAACAAATAAATAATCCATCTGTTTACACCGCAGTGATTTGATCCCAATGACAGGCAAATAAAACCTGATCACAGATCAAACTAACTCACATCAGCCCCAAGACAGATGAGATAAGATCTCTTTAATACCTCAGTTTCTTCTCTTTGACAGTAGTGAGGTTTAATGGAGGACAAATGAAAACTTTAAGTTAAATCTGATCCGTGTCTCATTTATTTCTCCTGAGGAAACGAGTCAGAAAAGTCACGCGTGTGTCTGTCATTAGAGTTTGAGAAGAGATGTCAACAATGTGTCAAACTGAGAAATATCACTGAAGATCTCAATTGGAAATCAAACATTTCTCATGGAATGATTCAACTGAAAAAGGAGAAATATTAGAAACTAAGTTGAGATCTAAATGATAAACAACTGAACACTCAAACATCTTGAGCTTTAAAAGATCATCGTCTGAGCATCTCTCCTCTCTGTCCCGCTGGTGTAAATCACAGGAGGACACACAGATGACACCTGACGTCTCCTCAGAGGTGAACATGATGTGATGATGATGTCAGTAAACTCTGTCAGGAGGAGTTACTGTTCCACTGACCAAACAAACTCGCTGAGCAAAGTGTTTGAGCTCTCGTACACCACCTGACAGACACACTGTCATATACACTCACATACACATCTGTGTGTGTGTCTGTGTGTGCATGTGTATGTGCCCTTGTGTGTGTGTGTGTGTGTGTGTGTGTGTGTGTGTGTGTGTCTGTGTGTGCATGTGTATGTGCCCTTGTTTGTGTGTGTGTGTGTGTGTGTGTGTGCGCGTGTGTGTGCGTGTGTGTGTCTGTGTGTGAATGTGTATGTGCCCTTGTGTGTGTCTGCTCACATGTGTGTGTGTGTGCGGGTCTGTGCCTGTGTGTGTGTGTCTGTGTGTGAATGTGTATGTGCCCTTGTGTGTGTGTGTGTGTGTGTGTGTGTGTGTGTGTCTGTGTCTGTGTCTGTGTGTATGTGCATGTGTATGTGCCCTTGTGTGTGTGTGTGTGTGTGTGTGTGTGTGTCTGTGTGTGAATGTGTATGTGCCCTTGTGTGTGTGTTTGCCCAGATGTGTGTGTGTCTGCGGGTCTGTGCCTGTGTGTGTGTGTGTGTATGTGCCCTTGTGTGTGTGTGTGTGTGTGTGTGTGTGTGTGTGTGTGTGTGTGCGTATGTGCCCTTCTGTGTGTGTGTGTGTGTGTGTGCGTATGTGCCCTTGTGTGTGTGTGTGTGTGTGTGTGTGTGTGCGTATGTGCCCTTGTGTGTGTATGTATGTGTGTGTGTGCGTATGTGCGTATGTGCCCTTGTGTGTGTGTTTGCCCACATGTGTGTGTGTCTGCGGGTCTGTGCCTGTGTGTGTGTGTGTGTGTGTGTGTGTGTGTGTGTGTCACTGAAAAGGCAGTGCAGCTCGGGGCCAGACGCTGATGGGGACCTTTCAAATTCCATTCATTCATTTATTTTGCCATGAAGGCAGATAACATGCTGGAGTAAAGGTTAGCGCGCGCACACTGACATTTGTGCTGAAACTCAACAACTAACCCATTCTTAATAACACAACTCTGTTTGTGAGGAGAACGACTATCAGACCAGACTCTGAAACGCTCTACACCAGAGGATGACAACACTCATCATAGTTTTACACGTAACATTACTCCATCATAGACACACTTGTGTGGGATTTTTGGACATTGACCTGAATGCACCAGATGTCATAATGATAAACTTTTCAACTCATGAATACAAACTTATAAAGAAACGGCTTATTACATGAATCACTGTCTTAAAAAGAAAACATTAGAAATATTCATTCTATGCTCTTCAAAGAAAAACACACATTTCTGTGACACTTCGAGAGCTTCCAAGTTAATTAAAATAAGGAAAGTCTTGGTGAATATCCCACAATGCACTGGGATGAGTGATAAGAACCGATGGGCTAATGTGAATGAAAGTGTGTTATAAAAAAGAAAGATGAAATCCCTCAGCGCTGATGTTTGGATGTGTGTGGATTCAATCACACATCTCAGTCACTAATACATCATCAGATGATCCCACACCATTATCTCTCTCTCTTTCTCTCTATATATATATATATATCTTTCTCTCTCTCTCTCTCTCT
>CM017905.1:539488-623879 GCA_008369825.1 Triplophysa tibetana | reverse complement strand
TATAATCTCAAATGATATTTACAGTAAATAACACAGAGGACGTCTCATGGTTCTGAAGCTTCTGAGCAAACACGATTTGATGAAATCAGACACGCAGGGGATTGTGGGATATGATGAAACTCACCAGATGAAGTCAAGCTGTGTCTCAAGCATGTAGGATTGCTTGTGTCTGTACAGCCCGTGAGGAGATGCGCAAACTTCAGGGACCATCACTTCAGGCGCTGATAAAACCAAGAAAAAGAGGAGAGAACTCCCAGCGGGACGTCTATTATCATTCCCTACAGCTGCTTATCTGTCCAAACGTATGACTGTGGGTCAATGCAATCTGTGCCGAGAACGAGACAAAACTTACCGGCCAGTGTTGAATTATCACACCAGACTGAGTTAAACTTCATCAACGAATCCAGTCGCATTCGCCTGATGACATTTTACAGACACAAATGCGGAATGAAACAAAATTCTCTTTAAAATTTTTGAAATTTCTGTGATAGATTTGACTGGATTCACTCATACATCAGATGAAGTCCATCGTACCTTCATCCACCAGTCATTCAATGGTCTCAAGGGAATTATGGGTAATTTAATGTTATCGAACACACACACACCAGGGATCCAAAAATTCAAATTCCATCATCACAAGTCTTTCTTCAGAACACAAAAGAAGATATTTTGAGAAATGTCTCAGTGGTTTGTGTTCATACAATGGAAGTCTTTATAATAATCAAAGTTTCTTTAAATCTCAATATTCTTCAAAATAACTTCTTTTGTGTTCTGAAGAAGAAAGAAACTCAATGAGGTTAGACACGACTTGGTGACGAATAAATGATGACAGAATTCTCATTTTTGGATTGATATATCGTCAGCTACTACTGAATAACAAATGATCATCTATCATCTAACACATCAAAATACGACTTTACTGCCAATGTCCTTACAGTCATAAGTCCTGGACCTCACATTCTGAACAGCTCAGTTATTATGGTTCTGACTCTATTACTGGATCTCTCATAGCTGACCTGAGATCGGTGTGATCCCACACATCTGAAAATGATTGGCATTTGAACAAAGATTATTCAATAAGGGTACAGAGAGATTACAGCACATCTTCTTTTACTTTTTAATCATTAACGCTCAACTACACACGAGTGAGGATTGAATGTGGTTATGTTTGGTATCATCAGGTTATCTGAGGTCACACAGATTCCTCATTAGAGACGGTTTCTATACTCAAGTCATCCACCATATTGAAAAAGTCAAAGTCTGATATTAAATATTACAGTAAACATTTTGTGATTTTTAAGGTCTTACTTTGGTTTATGGAGTGTCCAATGACATGTTTATGTACATACAAGGTTTAAAAACACTTTCATTTTTCAATAATAGTCAGTTAAATATTATTACCTCATATCTTGACTGACTCTCAAATGATTCGTTTGGCACACCATCTGTCTAAGATGCTCTAGTCTGCTGTGATTGGTCTACAGCGTGCAGTGTCCCAAAATGAATGTAAGCGGGCATTACACGGAGTGACGCAAATCTGACCCGGAACTGAAATGAGAACGACAGATGACTCGTTCGCGTGATTCAGAGTCGACTCTTTGTGTCCCCAAGTCAATAACTTTGTTATTCGTTCACTTGTGGATATACAACTTGTCAGACTGCTCACCGTCACACACTGCAACATCACACACCGCATGAAATGTCATTTTAAGTAATATTTACTCTTTAAGTGCAGTTGTGAAGACACAAACATTATAATGGATAAACTTACACAATATAACATGACCAAGGCGTTTGCTAATGCAAATATTTCCAAAACCTGTAATATTGAGTTATTACATTTAAAAAGCACAAATCAACACATTCTTACCAGTGAAAGGTTATGATTGTTTCAGGAACTTCAATCTCAGTGTTTTTTTTTATGTGAATGACGACGGCGGCTGATATATTGACCGCTCCAAGATGGCGGATACATCAAGATGTCTGACGCAGTCTCTTTGTATACATGTCTATGATCACACAATGAAGCATCAAACTAATACCCGTGTTCATTAGAAACCATTTTCTATCATATGTTAATGTTTGACAAATTATTGACATTGTTGAGCCGGGCCATAATCAAGCACACAGCACATCACAGCAGAGAGGTGATGGTCGCCGCAAGCACCGCCTGGATTCTTTCGTATAAAATATAACATGAATAACCTACTTTAATAGTTAAATATAAATGTAAGTTCAATTGAAGCTATATCTGGGTCAATAGTGTCCGGAAACTCATTTCAGCTCTTGAAAAAATCACATGCCAAATGCTTAATATAGTTTTAAGAACAAATGCGGACGTTTATGAGCAAATCTATGATTCAAGGCCAGACTAACTCATCTCATCTGTATGTATAACTGCTGGAGGTTTCTCAATAATCTCTGTGTTCTATGTTGAGCAATTTACCCATCAGCGTCTCGTGAGTCATAATGGGTGCGTTATATAAACACACAGTATTGAGGTAATTTTACCTTCAGAACAAAACTGCTGTCATTTAATGTTCACTTTTGTGCATTCAAGACGTAAAGATTTGTGTCTACACAGAACATGACTTTGAGAAATAAACAAAGATGTTCTCATTCAATGGAGGAAAATGTGTGACAACTTGCCCCAGTCACTGATTCAACACGTTTCCTTTCACGAGTGTGTATGGTGTATTTGACACGTCTTTCGTCTGACCGATACAATTGTAAATGCGTGTCTGTTAAAGTGACTTTGAACTAAATGTTCTTGTCACACTAACCGTTACGGTCAAGCTGTCATTATAGTGCACTTAATAGTGTTCTACTACTGACATCTAGTGGATGCAAACATTACAACAGATGCTATTTGAAAATACAGTATTAATATTCCTTAAACATTTTATAAAAAAAATTCTGCACTTTATTAACATTTATTCGAGAATTGATTTCCAGCACATTATTCGCCCCAGAACTTAAGAGTTGTGACGTGTATCAAAGTGCTCGTCCCTTTTAGTAAAATCACATCTCTCAGACGCATATCATTTAGATGTGCCCTCAAACACAAGAGTCAATAGCCACATTTACATTAAATCATTCATCAGACTGAAAAATCTTTGCATAAACACCTTCATCAATCTGACTGAGGTCAATCAGAATGGCGTTTTAATGTACGTTTAAAGCAGATTGAAATGTTCAGGCTATTTATGAAGACTTTGGTTCCAAAACATTTTTGTTTTTTTCAAAATTCATATTTTTTATTATGTTATCATGTTTTAATTGTGTTAGTTAGCCACATTTCCTGAGTTATTGTGGCTTAAATCAAAACAAACCAACTGCAGTTTGATTGATATTAATTGTACTGCACAATAAAAAAGATCATTTTGGCACCAAACTCTTCAAATATATATTTATGGTTTAGTCTACTCAATATTTAAAAGCAGAACTACTTCTCTCGATGATTTCTCATTGTCCAAAGTGACCAGCGCTTGTTCACGTTCATTCCCTGCGATGCTGTCCTGAGATCAGCTGTCTTATGTACTAGACGCTGGTTTCTGGCATCTCTCGCCTTCCCAGCCTGGAAAACACTGACATTTAAACTCTTCAGTGGAGGAACTGGTTTCTCTCTCGAGCGTCCTCCTCCTGTACGCTACAAAAGACGGACCGATGGTGACGGGTCCTGACAGCTGAGATCTGTGAATGATGGACCATACAGACGGGTCGAGGTGCAGGTAGACGTCAGCGCTCGGGTCCCTCCGAACACATCGGCCCTGAGATGAGCACAGCATACGGCTGCAGAGATACGCCGCCTCCGTCACGTTCACGATGTAACGGCCGAGCGTGTCGTTCAGGTAACTCTGAACCGCTTCACAGGATTCCTGACACAACATCAATATGGACATCATTTATTGTGTTTGTGTGTGAAATAAGAAGCACTTTATACTTTTGAAAAAAGGCAGCGTTTCTGTTGTTCTTATTTCTGAACATCTATAAAAGGAAATGTTTTCTTAAATATTTGATGTCTGCATTTACATCTGCAATACATCTCGGAGACGTCTGCGGTCAGATGTCAAATAGGGCTCTAGAAGATGTCTGTAAGATGTGTTTGATTTATAATGGATGTTAAACTGCTTTTTCGAAGATGTTTAGCAGATGTTTTAACACAGCAGATGCTTTCCAGATCTTGAGCAGACATCTTAAAGACGTATCCGTGATATCTGGGTACTAATCTCTGGTATTCGATCATTTTTCTTTTTATGTCTCCAGTGTTTGTGTTAGCTGTAAAATAGAGTCATAAATCCTACATAAAGTAGAGAACACTCTGTAAAAATATACATAAGACTATGACTACTTTCATGCTCTTTATGTGAATTGAATCTGGACTTTTTGTGAAATCGAAGCCCTACAGAAATACATTAGAATTGTATTTCACTCAAACTCAACTTTCGGTCTAAAAAAAACTCTTGTTGTTCATTCTCTCCTTTGGTTACTCCGGCTTTAATCCTCTTAGCAGCATTGCCTTGTAAACTAACGGTACTGTTTAGCGTGTTGACACAATGTTTATATGCTCTCCTACTTGTAAGCCTCTTTAAATAAAAGTAAATGAATGTAAATGCAACGTAATGGAATTCCTGAATTTGTGTTCACCATTGATTGTCCTTCAAAATCTATTTCAGCACAGCATGAGTCGTCCTCTAACATACAGTCCATTCATCAGAAGTGAATCATTGTGATACCTTTGTCCTGGAGTAGTTATCATCACCCCAGAGGACAACGCCTGCAGCTCCCAGAGCGACACTCTCGCCAATAGTGTGAACCAAATCCACCTGAAAAACACACAACAAATAAACACCCGCTGTTCAACAATCATGCTACTCAAAGGGACAAAAAAACTATTAAAGAGTCAATATTGTGTGATTTTTGTATGTCCTACTTTGGTTTATGGATTTTCCAACAACAATTGTAAAAACACTTTCATTTTCTAATAATAGTCAGTTATTGTTATCTCACTTCTTTAATGACTCTCAAATGATTCGTTCGGCGATTCATCCGTCTAATGCCCTCCTTTCTGTCAGCCTACTCTGATTGGTCAAATGCTCTAGTCTGCTGTGATTGGTCTACCGCGTGCAGTGTTGCAAATTGAATATAGACGGGCATTACACAGAGTGACGCAATCCGACCCGAAACCGAAATGAGAACGACAGATGACTCGTTCGCGTGATTCAGAGTCGACTCCTTTTTTCCCTAAAACAATAAATGTGTTATTCGTTGTCTTTCGGCTTTACAACTCAGCAGACTGCTCACCGTCACACACAGCAACATCACACACTGTATGAAATGTCGTTTTAAGGACATCTTTTAAAGGCGAATCTGCCGTTTGATCCCCTCAAACTGTGAGTTCAGACCTCACGCAGAATCAGATCATATTAGTTTATACCACTCAATCTTAAATATGTTAACTTAAGGAATGCCCTTCATCTTTGAGACCCGGCGCTCAGTTTAAAGAGGATGTGGTTGGTTTGGCTGACCTGTGAGATAAACTCCATGGAGTACGTGTAGACGATCCTGGCGTAAGGGAAGACAGCCGGCGGGCTGCGGGTGCCGTTTTGTCGTCTCACCCTCATGGCCTCCAGGATGCGATAGCGGCTGTACAGCATGACATCACGATCACGACCCTGCAGCAGCAGATCCAGATACACGTTTGGGTAGAGAGCCGTGCTGATGTTCCACAGCCATGTCAGTTTATCATTCCTCTCCATTTCCAGAGGAGGACACTCGCCCGTGTACGTGTCGTTCTTCTTGTACTGATAATTATAGCAGCAGGGGAAACCGTAAAAGCCCCACAATCCTCCAGGACGCCCCCCGAGGCCCAGTTTCAACGTCTCCTCCATAAAATCCCGTGCAGCCCCTTCGAACTCTTTCGCGGCTTGAGTTTCTATTTGATCCGGAGTCCAGTGAGGATGTTTGGCCTTCACTAAAGCTTTGGATCCCAGCCAGTACACGTGCTTGGACTCCCAATTCCGCTCCCAAAGCGGCCTCCACTTTTCCCAGTCGATGATGGCCAGTCCGTAAAAGCCAGGATCGGGGATGTACGTCCCCATATCGTCTGCGGCCTTTCGGAGATGCTCGCTGAGGCTGGCGTTCTGAGGAACTCCTCCGTACACCGGCTCACCCAGAGGATCATAGTAGGGATACAATCCCAACTTATTGGCGTAGAAAATGGTGATGTTGACGCCCATGAACACCTCGTCATGGTTGTGGACGATGTCAAAGACACTCAAGTCCAGGTCCACCCCGAATCGAGACGCACAGCGTTCGGTAGGCGCGTTCCATACAGTGGAAAAGGGAAGGTGGGTGAAGAGAGGGGGCGAGTGGGGTGGACGACCAAAGACAGGACACGGCACACACCCGCAGAAGAACAGCAGAGGACACGTCCATCGAAACAGTCCATCCATCCCTGTGACGACAGGAGAGCAAAGCGTTTAGCACTCAACTCCACACCTGATCTGACACCAGCTCAGGCAATTTAAATGGAAATGAAGCTGGGCTACAGTCTAATTTCAAAAGATAATTTCAATGATGAGAGGCAATTTTTGAACAAAGGGTATATTTTATCCTGAACAACTCATTATCCATAATAATCATCCACTTCAACATACACCACATTAAATGTGTGTGCGTGTGTGTACGCGTGCTTGTGAGTGTGTGTGTATGTGAGTGTGAGTGTGTGAATAAATTCAAACCTGAAACGTGTTCAACATACGTGACATGTCATTTCATGAGAAAACAGTGTATGTAATAGACACACATGAAGATGTTCCTGTAGGTCAATACAGTCACAGTGTAAAGGTCATGAGTTCAATCCCCACAGTACACATATACACATCATGATAGGCTATATGAAATAAAATGTATAATTTGAATGCATTGGGTCACTTAGTTTGAATAAAAGCATCTGCCAAATGCATAAATCTAAATGTCGCGTCATGTAGACTTAAATACTCTTACAGAACTTTGCAGGTCCACAGAAATACAATTTCTGTCGATATCAGGACCTCTGCTGTGGGATTCTGGACATGTATTATAGCTTTATCATTTTTGAAGGGCCCTTATGAAAATTACTATTGGATTTATTACAGTAGATGTGTATCATACACTGGTGACAGTATAGTCACCTTATGGTAAATTTGTGGTTTGACTACGGGTTACGTGGTAAATAAACAATGGAAGGACCACAGAAAGATCAGATACCATCACTATACCACAGTATCATAAATGTATATTTAACAGTGCAAAGTAAAGATCAACATGTGTCGGATTTCTTTATGAGATGCTACAGAAGATCAAATAAACCATGATTTTATTAGACTGACAAAGTTATTCATTTGTGCACTGATAGCTATGATTTTACTACAAAGCTATTATGAATGTGACAAAACTGCTTATTTTCGCAAGAGTAAAAAAGGCGTTTGTTAAGTAAAAGAGGAACCGAGACGCCAAAAACCCTTCAGACAGAACACACGCTGTTTACAACACAAACACATCCACAAACACATATATTCATACGATTGAATTATATTATACTCACTGGTCGAATCTTTATCAACTAACCATCAACATATCAAAAGTTTTGAACGCTCATGAGCTCGTGATCATCTGGATCGTGAGTCACACTTTCAGCCAATAGAGAAGAGAGGGCGGGGCTTAGGGGCGTTTGCTCATGACGCGGGACGTGCGCGCTTTACGTATTCTTGCGGCAGATAAAGGTTATTCATATTTTTGTGAAACTGGGCCGTTTTATATTAATCTTGTAAAAGTTCATTCACGCTTGTAGGAGTTCTATCTAAATATATGAATATTTAATGTTATATATAGTGTGGCTGATGTTGAGAGTAATGGAGAAGGAACATATGCTTGCCACATTTACATTTGACATTCATCCAAAGTGACTTAACATTACACATGAAGGAGCATTACACACTTCTTCTTTGGTTTGCATACAACATTTCTATTTCAAAGCAGGAATGTTAAAAAATAATCTCTGCAACATACATACTGTTTATGCGACTCTATGCCATTTAAAAAAATGTATGGAGCAATAACCAAAATATAATGGTTATAATAAAATATGGTTATAAAATATAATAAATAATATAAAAAATCTGTCTACACGCTCCTTTTTCTGTTTTAATTTATATTTTTTTTCATTGTAAAGCACTTTGGATCAACTTTGGTTGTGTTAAACTTGTGCTCTATAAATATATAAATATATTTTTATTATACTCAATGCAGCTCATTTGAAGTGTACATTTCACAAAGATTTGAATAAAATATGCACTTCTCTGAACAAGGGAAGCACTATGGAAATCACTCACACTGCCATATTCTCAAGACTTATTCTTGGTTATTAAAAGACCTGAAAATTAACAAATGATGAGCTAAAAAAGATATTTAATTTCATTACAAATCTTCATCTATGTCCTAAAATCTGTCTTTTTAGAGTCAAAGATTTGCAAAAATAAACTCACATTTTCTTCATTGAGAATTAAAGGCAACGAATATAACTCGTTGGCTTGCCAAGCCTGTAATTTGGGCTGAACAGATTCATGCGCTGGCGTCTGTTTATGTGTTCCTCTTAAGTTCAGTTCATCTCTCAGGCAGCGCTCAACAAACTTAAAACACTAGTTCATCGTGTGAATAGAACGAAATATGTTTGACAATATAACTACATAACAAATTAAATCTACAATCGTTTAATAAGTCAACGAAAATACACATTTAATGGTAAAAATCATGTTCTTAAAAGCAGAAATAGTGCTTCAATCTAGTTCGTACAGTCCCACCAGTTTCAGCATGTGATGTCATAACAGCAGACAATATTCTCACAGTCTTTAACCCTTTCACATGATTTCATATAAGTGCTGTAACATCAATAACATTGACAAACATACATAACAAAACAAATACTGTATGCATACAGACCGGCATGTGAAAACACTTTCATTTACAAACGGCAACATGCTGGGAAAGAAAAGGCGATCCACAGTTGCTCAATGTTTTCTTAAATAACAGGATATAAATAACGGTCTGATTATCTTTATTTGTTTTTCTGGAGCACAGGAAACAGCAGTGATCAGGAAATGACACGCGAGCTGGACGTCAACACAACATCAACACATTACACATAATCCTAATGAAACATCACAGCCACACAACATCATCATCTCTTGAAATCATTCTGTGTTTGTAATGTCAATGTAAAGCTCACACACGGAACACTGACCCGCAATACATTTCACACGTGAAAAAACCTCAACAAACTTCACCAAATAATAAAAGATTCTGTCATCGCCCTCACGTCATCATAAACCCGCATGACTTCCTTCTCCTTAACCCAAAAGAGGTTTCGAAAAAGGAAATAAAAATGTCACTTCCGTGTCGCTTCATGCCTTCCTTCCATTGAACAAAACATGACGATTCTCCGAAATCAAAATTGAAAACTTGATCAGACAGGAGGAGAAATGTACAGAAGAAGGTCATTATTCTTCCCATATAAATGAGTCTCAAGGTCTCAGACAAACATCTGAAGTAACACTGGGGTGAGAGAGTAGACCCACAGCGCTGTAAGAGCATGTCCCTCGCCCCGCTGCTGTAGAGGATCCTCAACATCACATCTCTCACCCTGATAGCCGCTGTAACACTGACACTGAAAGTCCTCCTTCAGCCTCATCTGTTCATCCGCGCTCAGATCTCCCGTCACGTGCATCTCTCTCCCCTGACCCATCACCGTGTGCGCGTCAGGGTCGAGGTGGAGATATGTGTCCGTGTCCGGGTGTCTGCGCAGACAGCGCCCGTGCCAACTGCACAGGAATCGACTGCACTGTTCGGCTGCCGTGGAGACGTTGAGGAGGTATCGGCCCAGCGGACCCTCCAGGTACTGATTCAGACTGAAGCAGCTCGCCTTAAAGATGACAGACACACAGATGTTATCATGTGACGCAGTATGATCGTACAATAATAATCATTTGCTTGAATGCTCACATTAGTGCTGGCCCAAGTCGAATCACCCCAAAATATAATCCCAGCTGCTCCCAGAGCCACGCTTTCTCCAACGGTCCACACCAAATCCATCTGCGCACACAAGAGTATCAGTGATGGATCTTTGAGTACAACATTTTGCGTTCAACAGAAGAAACTCAGATGATTGGCACAACATGAGGGTAAATAATGTTGAAAATGTCATTTTAAGGGGACGCGTCCATTTAAACAGAGGAAATGATTGAGGAAATAAGCAGGAATGGTATGTGGGTGGTGCCACCAAAATGAGAGGCACCCTTCCTGTTCCCCTGTGAGCACACACAAACACACGCACTTATATGCACACACAAACACACCAATACACACACAAACAAATACAAACTCACATACACACACAAACACACACACACGCACAAACACACACACGCACAAACTTAAACAAACAAACACACACAAATGCACACACAAAACAAACTCACACACACTTAGATGCACAAACACAAATGCACGCACACAAACACACACACACTTTGACGCACACACGCACACAAACAAATACACACGCATACACCACATGTTGGGTTTCCATGTTTTATGGGGACATTCCATAGACGCAATGGTTTTTATACTGTAGAAGCTGTATATCATATTCCCTAAACCTCACAATCACACAAAACTTTCTGCTCTTTTACATCTTCTAAAAAGTTAATTCTGTGTGATTTATAAGCTTGTTTCCTCATGGTGATCCACAAGGACAAGGATTTTGGATATTGCTACTTTGTGGGGACATTTTGTCCCCATACCGTAGGGTTTAATCTTCCAACAAACACACACAGCAAGACACATATCACCACACACACATACAAAAATTTAGGTATGCACACACACTCACACAGACACACACAAACATACACACACGCACGCACACACGCACACACCCACGCAAACACACACAGAAACAAACATATACGCACACACATACACACAAACACCCATGCACACACACATGTGTGACGGTCATACAAAATAATCTTAATGAAAAGTTCACAATAGTGAAAGTTCACAATAAAACAAAGAATTGACAAACACACATTAAACAAACACACTGAGGAATGAATGGCAGCTGAATGGAATCTTCTGTCAGTTAGGTCAAAGGTTAGCTTCAGGTCATATCCAGCTAAACAGAATCGTAATGAACCCCTTGCTAAGCCCCGCCTTCAAACCCTCTGCAACAGTGGTTCTCAAACTTTTTCCTTATGAGGCCCCCTTTGTGGATATAATATTGTGGAAATATAAAGCCTTATAATCTTGAAACCTTTAACCAAAAACATGTTCAAAATGGATTATTTTTCTTGGTGGTCTCATTTTTCATTTACATTTAGTCATTTAGTCATTTGGCAGACGCTTTTCTCCAAAGCGACTTACAGTGCACTTATTACAGGGACAATCCCCCTGGAGCAACATGGAGTTAAGTGTCTTGCTCAAGGACACACTGGTGGTGGCTGCTGGGATCCAACCAGCAACCTTTTGATTTACAAGTTCAGTGGTTTAACCCACTAGACCACCATCTCCATTTTTCAAACGCTTGATTGCATCAAATTTATGATACGTTTCGATATTTCATGAAATGCCACAAAATCTGTGGCCCCCCTGGAACCATCTTGGGGGTCCCCAGTTTGAGAAACACTCCACTACATAATTTCACAGAAGATTTCCAACAACATACGGTAAGAGGGTTCAGGAGTAGAGCTCATCTTTTCTGCTCTCTACAAACTCACCTCAGTCAGCAGTTCTAATTTGTTGTCATAAGTGGGACGAGTGTAGATGAAAATGGGACGTGCCAGTCCCTCGCCGTCGGATGCCAGTCTCATGCCCTCCTTCACCCTGTTCCGGACAAACTGGCGACCGGAGGATGTCGACCTCAACACTGAGCTCATGTATACTGACGGGAACAGAGCCGTGCTTTCGGTCCACAGCCATTTCAGCTGGTTGTTCCGAGATACCTCGACATCCGGGCAGCGGCCCGTGTAGTTCTCCAGACTGTTGCGATAGTCGTGATTGTAGCAGTCAGGAAAGAGGTAGAAGCCCCAGAGCTGGTTGGGACGTAAGCTTTTGGCCAGACGTAACGTTTCACGCATGAATCTACGACTGGACATCTCAAACTCCTGTTGAGCTGCTTTGGATATCTTCCCTGAAGTCCAGCTTGGGTTTTTCTGGGCCACCTGAGAGAGAGACTGGCTCTTGTAAATATCTTTGGCGTCCCAATTTCGCATCCATAGGGGGCGCCATTCTTCCCAGTCTATAACAGCCAGACCTCGTGCCGACGGGTCACGGATGTATTTTTCGATGCCGTCCGGCATCTTCTCCAGGTGCTCTGTGAGGCTGGCCGTTTGCGGTAATCCACCGTTGACAGAAGTGCCGTCTGCCTTAAAGTAGGGATACAGACCCAGACGGTCTCGGTAGAATAGTGTGAGGTTCTGCTTGGTTAAACCTTCGTTGGGTGAAGCTACGATCTGAAACTGATTTAGTTGAAAGTGGACGTTGTGACGGGGTCTGCAATCTTCTGTTGGGGCGTTCCAGATGAGAACCACAGGCTTGTGAGGATGAAGAGGCCATCGGGTGGCCTTCATATTCTGTCCAATAGACAGACGGTCCAGAATCAGAGGAACCATTAACCAGATTCTCCAAACAGAACGAAACCAGTAAGCCATGACCTCACCATTCACAATAACACCCTTCACCGCTGCTGAAACAAAAAACACATCGTAAGAGTCACGATTAAAGTCTTTTGATGAAACCAACGCTCATTTAAAATCAAAATCAAAGGACGTAAAGAAATTTGTCATCTTTTATATTTGACATCTCACCAAATTCACCATCAAAATCAATGACCTGAACCACGCTACTAGCTATTATTTTATTGCCAACGGATGAATGTTTATCTTAATTTTTCCTTCCAAAACTTTTTAGGAAACTCAAAGTCGTGATCTTCACTGATTTATCCAATGAACTATAATAAATCACCAATACAGACTATAGTAAAGGTTTTGTATATTATAGTGTTTAATACTTTGTTTATTCTGTAGTTTTGATTTTCAATATAAATAATTGTAAGTTAAACGGTATACAATAGTATACTTTAATATTTAAAACACTGTATCTAGGACTTTTAAAACAAAACAGCTAAAGTAAATAATAAAGTAATTTGTCTACAGTACAGAGTAAACCTGAAACTGTTCTTTAAACTACTTAATATCAGCATTATTCACACCGAATAGTAAAATAAATTGTGTAATAAAAGAACGACTCACATGTTTTTTCTCCTCATTCACAGATGACTGATTCTCTCCATCCTGAGCTTGACGTGAACAGCATCGCCAGAGACTTTTTCTCGAGTTTTCTTCTCTTTACACGTTTGGGGAATATCGGGAACTAACAGAAACTAATGTCGAGTTTTTTCTGAAGTAAATCTTCTTACATCTTCACATCACGAGACACTTTTATCTGCGCGGACGCGCGACTTCTTCACTGAGCAATTCTCATTGATAGTAAGTGCGCGCGGGGCGGAGGGGGCGTGGCTTCATTACCAGCTCACTGTGGGCGGACTTTGTGCTTCATATACATTAGTAAAGTTTTTAAAATAAGAATGATGACACACCAACGATATAGTAACATCATATTTGCACGAGAACACAAAATAATACCGACTTAGTGATAATATGCTTTAACAAGTGTTTTATTTCTAGTAACATTGTTCAAACATGATTCTTAGAAGTTAATTTGTGGTCATGAAACTTTAGTAACTATAGATGTTTTGTGAGTTTTATTTGTGGTAAAATCATTGTTGCTTTTAAGGAGTATGAGAGACATGATTATCTGTGGCACTTTCTGCAGTTCTGTACCATTTTAACATATTTAAGAGTAAAACAAATATTTTAAATGTTTTTATTTCTGCATTCTTTCCTTGTATTTATGAATACATGAATTTAATCCAAATATCCCTGCGATTGAATATCCATGTCAACTGATAAATGAAGACCCACAGTTCCTGATTCCATGTTTTAGAACTTTTCTGTTCAGAAAATTCAGAGGATCCACGTGATGGATAAGAGAACAGAGAACTGTTGGTGGGCTTTCAAACGGGTCCTCTCTGACAATGACCTGCAAAATCCTGTTGCCATTTCTGTATACTGTGCTGACTCATGTCTGCTCATGAAAGAACGAAAGAGAGAGAGAGAGAGATAGAGAGAGACGTTTCCTTCCTTGGGCCGAGCCAGTTCCTTTTCTCCCAATACTTTGACTTTTACATCACCGTTACAGCTAAGCACCGACAGGAAGTTTAACAATGTGAAAGGAACTGAACGCACACACACGTCACCGCCCACCACCCGAAAATGGCAAATTTACATCCTGAGACACTGCAAAAGATCAGCGGCACTCCTGCGTAATCTCTCGATCTATGTCATCCTTTAAGACACTCCAACAATAAGCCTGAGGTCGAAGGTCACCCTGCAGATTCAATGGATAAGAGTGATTCATAAAAAATGCTTCATTTTTCTAGAATCTTCATGAAACAGCTTAATCGTAGAGATTTCATCAAATTCCATTTCATCAAAACGTAACTATCACCTGAAAATACTATTTTTACATCATCATCACATCAACGTGGCCTATAGATTGACTCTTACAGACACCGTTATAGTCTCGTTGTTTGTAAAGCAGATATCTTTATTACATTTTTGTCCACCAATAGCACATGATGATAGATTTGTGTTATCTTTTGGGTTTGCCTTCTGATGTGGGTGAAAAGGTGATGGTGTCTCAGAGGGCCAGATTTCCTCCACCGTCCGCTGCCTATTCATCATATTTAAACGCCCACTTTTCACAATTCACTCAGTTTCCTGTGAACACGATCAAGTACGATCTATCCCACCCTATATTATTTGCTCACCGAACGTCCTGTTTTACTTGGAAATATGCCAGAAATGGTCCGTTCCGCACAACCCTTCAAATATAACGTGGCATAATAGAGGACCTAGAATAAGACACGTGGACTAATCTGTGTTTTTTTGTGCTTTGAAGAGCTGAACACCCACTGGTCACCAGGTAGAAAAGTAAAACGAGAAAAATGATTTGTCATTGAAAACAGATTTGTCGTTTTTTGCGTGCGCTATTCCTTTAACCGTATCTTCAAACCCAGATGAGCGCTCGAGGGCCGCTGTAACCTTCACAGGTCCAGCCGTGTATTCTCTCAGTCTTATCCGTGTCTGTGAGTTTACGCAGACGTGGCATCCGGCTAAAGCTTTCGCTAGTTCATTCAGCTCGGGTGGGACAAACATTCCCTGTTCATCATGTCCATCTGTTCTTAATGTACGTCTGATAACTCGTCTATCACATGTTGATAAAGCAGAAGACCCTGAAGAATCCTAACAGGGAACTTCAAAGCAGAGAGGAAACCTTTAAAACAGCTTGACCTCTGACATTCAGCCATCACTCCACCCAAACTCCCGGTGCCACGCAAACTACACCAGACACGGCCGACATAAACAACATTTAAGACAGGAACAGACTTCACCTCACAATACCCCCAACACAACACATGTTTCGTTATAAACAAACAGAGATCTTCTTTGGCTTTGATGAAAAATGAATAGGAGATATGATCATTGAAACATACGTTTGAAGTACGAATTATAAGTCTTACTAAAGACAAAGGAAGTGGTGAAAAGGATGTTCCTAGTCTTCTTAATAGTTGTCAGGGAACACGTGGTGTGTTTCTGTGGTTAATAGAATATCGGCAGATTTACATTTAGTCATTTAGCAGACACTTCTATCCAAAGCGACTGATGAGGGAAACAATGGAAGCGATTGGAACAACATAAAAGCAACAAAAAGCATAAGTGCAATAAAAAATACTGTCTCATGTTACCTACCACCGTTTACAGATTTGTTTTTATTTTGAAAGATTAGAAAAAAGGTGGAAGTCAGAACTGATCGGTCAGGTGGAAGAGATGTGTTTCAGATGATTCTTGAAGCTAGAGAATCATCTTTGGCAGATGGTTGTTATGATGTCAAGTGTTCATGATATTCTGAACAATAATGACTGAGACTGGCCTTCATTCAAGCCACGTCTATTGAAAATCTCTTTCAAAGCTCTCAACACCAAGCCACAAAATTTGAGTCTTTTATTTAAATCTACGAGAAAAACACTGCAGGACGGGATATGCATCAATGTTTCATCTTAATCCTAAAAATGATACTTGTAATATCAAAGACTGCTAACAACAAATAAACAGAACACAGATGCAACTATTTTGTCTTCTAAACTATTTTCTTCAAGTAATTCATCTCATTGTTTACTGTACAACAAGTGCAGATCCGCTCACAAAGAATATAATATACATGACAACAGTAGAGACACAGTGATTGGTGGATATCCACAAACACACGTGATGTATGTACAGTCCCTGCTCTTCACACACACACTCTTATTGCACATGTACACCTCGTCGTACGTCACAGGAGACAGAACCACACACGTCTGCTGTCTAGAATGACCCACATCAGTAAATGCGATTCATCTTTTTGGTCAAGCGAGGCGTCCCGTCGTAACAGAGAGCCACGGGGCATCTTGCAGAAGAACGTCAAAAGGGTTCTGGACATGTTCTTATATTTCACAGAGGATCACGGGAAAGTCGACGTGGATCCGTGGGTGATCCAACTCGATCGTTCCCTGCAAATACGAAATATATAACATCATACATTGAAACATGCTTTTGGCACAAAATGACCTGAACAATTCTTTTGATCTTATCAAGGAGTCTAGGTCACACTCAGAGGCATAAAAAGCTATCAATACTGTCATTATGAAAATTGTGAAGTGTATATGTTATACATAATCCAGTACATGCTTGTTTTACTGAGAATGTGGACATTCAGGATAATGAAATACTGCAAAGAAAACTGTCTGGATGCTTCGCTAAATATAATGACTAATATAATCGTAATAATTCTGCATTTCCACTGTAAACGTGACTTTATCAGAATCACAAACTAGCCAGTAAGAGGTTTCAGTCATTTAAAAGACATTTCATGACCCAGGCATTGTATTTTATAACTCGATGAACTGATCAAATGGCTTAAAATATTTTAAAGGATGAGTGACCGAAGATCAGCGGCACATCTCACCTGAGGTATGAGGTTCTTCAGAATTCTCTTCAGCTTGGCTTTCTTTCGTCCGTTCTTGGTCACAACGGTCTCCTCATAGAACTCATGAGCCAAATCACCATCTTCATCAAAATACAACGAACTGCAAGAACAGACAGCATCTGGTGACATGAGGTCTGAATGGACCGTGAAATGTTCGAACAAGACATCATTGGTTAATATATCCATTGCCTAGGTGACGTCACTGAGCTATTTAAGATGGGGAGTAAGTTATTACATTTGGAACAAAGTGATGAAGGATGACATGCTTTACACCCGAATCCCTTTACCCCTTACCTTCTCCTTGTGAAGATGAAGGGTGTGCCGCATTTGGATCCCTTCAGCCGAGCTAAACACTGTTCGCTGACCTCGCCGGGTGTTTCTCCTGTAGCTCCGGTGCTGGTGAAAGGCCACACGCCTTTAGTTTTGGATCCGCTGCCTCCCATGTTTATTAATGATGCATTATAATGGAGGCGTGGCGGGCAGATCACTGGAGTTCAATCCTGAAAAACAGAGAACACATGGATGCTATAAAACTGAAGCCATATGGCTGTGCACTGCGTCTGTGGTCTGTGGTGTGGCTTCAAAGCAATACAGCTGCCGTTCTAACTCTCTGAACTCGCTGCGGTCAGGGTTTATATTATATTATTATTATAGTCTGAAACAGGGCACTTCTCTACCTGCAGGCGGAATCCAAAATTACACGGGCCAGTCACCATTCGCCAGAGAGAAACTGGCTGTGGAAAGTAAATAAACAGCCTGTTTAGGATTTGACACAAACGGGTAAATAGATCAGTTTTGTTATATCTGTTTTTTCAATAAGTAGTGTTTTAGGTTTTTATATTTCAGTGTCACATTTAAATGTAGATCAATGTATGTCCTGTGAAGTGGCCTGTAGTGTATCAGTATTGATCAAATAAATCAAAACATGTCAGAATTATTCAGTTTAACAGCCAGATGAAGCAAGAGAGAAATAAATAAATGAATGAAAGAATCATCACAATCTCTCCCACATGAACACGTGAGCATCTGCTGAACTGTCACACATAGAGCCACGAATCCCATTTTAACCATCATAACCTCTCAGTTATTCACACATTCACA
Source organism: Triplophysa tibetana (assembly GCA_008369825.1). Classification (NCBI taxonomy): domain Eukaryota; kingdom Metazoa; phylum Chordata; class Actinopteri; order Cypriniformes; family Nemacheilidae; genus Triplophysa; species Triplophysa tibetana. Next base: position 605,531 of record CM017905.1, on the reverse strand, counting down.
AATATATCCACATATTTATGTATGAAACAAAACTGTACTTTTATTTTTAAAGTCGTTCAATGAGCACGAGTTAAAGAGTGAATGCTAAAGAGTTATATGGATGAAAACAGTCTGGATTATCTCTCTCGCGCTGCCCTTCGACGCTTTAATTCGGTTTCGTAACAAAAATGATCGCAGTAAAAGCACAGAGCACAGCACATAGATCATTCATACATACATCATACTAAATACATCAACATACATCATACATCATACATACAGCTCATCTCAGTGTTTTTGGTTCTTCAGGACAGTCGTCTTGATGCGTCTTGACGTACGTGTATACGTCATCTCTACGCGCCTCTGTGCGTCATGTCTGCCACTGTCCCGTGTTTGTAGTTTTTAAAAGTCCTGTCCAAACAAAAAATAATAAAAGCTGTCGTTTTGCTGGAATATTTTAAAACTGTAATATGGTTGGCGCGTGTTTATTCTGTATTTATTGATATGGCTGTTTTTTTAGAGTATAATGCTGTCGTTTATTTTACTCAGCTTGTGTAGGACCGATGTTTTTATGTGTGTTACATCTCTTTTGCAGTTTAATTTATTTTAATTCTTAAGTTTAATTTGGATTTTTTGTTCGTGTCTACGCCTTTTTTAATTATAAGAAAACGCCTCAATATGTTATGGAAAGTTATACTTAGAATTTGATGTTTATTTTTATAGTGAATGTGTGCAAATGTGCTGTTATTGTGATGGCTTGTTTACTCAAGAGCCAGAATAGAGAATCTGATTTGAGACGGACAGTGAGTGAGGATTTCCATAAAAATATTTTTTATATGAATTCCTTAAAGAAAATGTATCTTTAGCATTTATTTAATCATTTAGATCATCTAATAATTTAAAGGATTGCTATTACCCCCTGACAAATGATCTTTTATTCTGAAACGTTGTAAAATAAACACATTTTAAATTAAAATGCGCACAGTTACAGAGCCAAATTCACATGACCCAGGATAAAGACTATATTTCTTATCCATGGACCACATTCATGCTGACCCCAGAATAGTTATGTAACTAGACCTATTCTTGTTGATAAAGCTATTGATGATGTAATTTAACTTATCATAGTGCTAAACTAAAGCATTTTTATTTTCAAGAACTGAAATCAGACTCTTTTCCAGCATGGCTTTGCATGCGTTTGTACTTGGCGCCACCAATTTGTCACATGCAGAAATGAAGCGCTCGGAGATCCGCCTTCCTCTCCATCAACCTGCTATTGATCCGCTATTGGCCTTTTATTCTAGTGACACGGCTGCTATTCTTGAAGGCGCTTTAATCCGTGTATCCGTCGGATAGGACAGAGTTAATTTGTTCTTTTTCTAACCGTGGACGTCGATTTGCTTTGGATTCCACTGCGCTTTATTGGCGGAGCGTCGAGTGCGCTTTAATTCAATCTGCAGACATTGCGCGCGCGGGAGGTGCGGCCACCGAAAACATTATTACCCTCGCCCGACTAAGTGCATGTAAGTTAACGTTCTCTTGTGTCTTAAATAGTCGCACAAGGGCTACAATGTTCATTTGCACGTCTTTCTCAAAGTGTATAAACAGCTCAGTGACCATAAAGATAGACATGAGGTTGCATAAGCCATTGAGCTGCGTGCATCTCCAGTCCTTTCCCATGAGATAACGCCATTCTGATCCACAGGGCTTATGTGCATTTGTATAATGCATTTATTACGATTTCAATAAATCTCTCTTTAATGCACGATAAACCACCAAATCCAGTGTTTTATTTTGTTTTTCTTTTGGGAAGTCTGTAAACATGAGTGATTCAGAGAAACAAGCGGTCTCTCTCAAAGAAAAGGACGGGATTGAGAAAAGAGGACGAGGAAGACCAAGAAAACATCCCAAGGTATAAAAGTGACGTAGAGCTCTGATGGGTCGTATTTGTGAAAAGTATAATATTTACGTTACAGTCTAAACACACATATTTCTGTACCAGGTATCAAGTGGCTCTCCAACTGCAAAGAGATCGAGAGGGCGACCGAAAGGCAGCAAAAACAAAGGGACTTCCAAGGGAGTAAGTGTAGGTTTGGTGTTTGGAATGAACCCATTATTTGTGTCCTAATTTGTGGCTTCGTCTTGTGCATGAATATAAATCTTTCTGCACCATTGCACTGGAGTGCAAACACGCGTGTCTCTATTTTGTCAAATGCATTATTCATAGTGAATAGTGTGTGTTCGGATCTCATCATCAGATCGACAGCAGGTGACCCTCCGTTTAGCCACTTAGCAGTGAACAGGGCGCTGTGAGCGCATGCCTGAAGAGTTCTCTGTGAACCCGATGCCCTCCTCCATCTGTTGTTTCCATGTGTTGACAATGTCCTCCTCTGCTGGTCGACTCTGAACACTGCTGCTGCTTTAAGAAAAGTTAACTCATCACACGTTTCTGTACAACAAGAGGTCAGTCATTGGTAACCACTTTGTTTGTTTGTGTATTTAATAGAAAGCATCTGCTTCTGCTGGAGACAAACCAAAGGGCAGGCCTAAGAAAGAGGTACGTCTGAAAATAAAGTTCACCCAAAAATAACAACTCCATCGTTGACTCTCTCTCGTGTCTTTTGAGCCTGAAGGTTTAGTAGAATATGCTCTCTCAAAGATGAATCGTGTAAACAGGATAAATAATATAATCTAAATAGGACAAACAAGGTAAATAGATCAGAGTTATAAAAGACATTAACATCAAATAAACTATGTAAACTTTCCTGCTTTCTTTAGAGCAGGGCACTAGCAGTGCCAAGGTCATTGATCCCAGAAGATTGCATATAGTCAAAAACAAATCTATTTCACAGTACAATGTGAAAACACAGTGAAAACAGAAAAAAAAAATGCACCAGAGCGTGCAGAGTTAAGAAATATAGTTCAGTAATTCAGAAAGTAAGTGAGATAAAAACTTAATTTATGAGTAAATTACAGATTTACTTTTTCTTCAGGTTTTGCATTTCATTTTAAGTGATGTGTTTCTTAACTTCCTTCTAATTGTCAAATTTAACATACAAACGTGAAGCTTTGCTTCCAGGAGAAAGAAAAACAAGCTCCTCAGGATTCATCTGAAGATGAGGAGGAAGATGACGAAGAGGAGCCGTAACTAACTTACCGCACAACACTACCTCATACTCAACTATCCGTCTGCTCTCCAACACGTGAAGAACACAGAGTGTCATTCACTTCCTTCTGCGACTCAACCGCACTGTACATATGGAGTTCTGTTTTCTGTCAGATATCGAAAGCAGGATCATATATGTTGAGTGTTTGCTTGTTTTGTTCTCTCGCTCTAAATATATATATATAGATCTAGTTTTTGATTTGACTATACGGTATATACACATATATCTATTTCACGGAGATGCTTTTCTACTTGCGGTTTAGTTTTGTATTCTGCTGTCCATGTCTAGTTTTAGATGAAGTTTGACTGTGACATCATCATCATGGGCTTGAATCGTTCTCTTACAGCGGTATGCATTCTTTTTAATCGTAGTTTAGCTTATTGTGAGACGTTTCATAGGACTCTAAAACCAGTGAATATTTGTTCAGAGGCAGGTTCTTGTATATTATTATCAAATATAAGTTGCCTGGGCCACGTGTTAATATATATTTAGCGTTGAAGTAGCATGTAATTTGTTATTGTCTCTAACCCCCCGGCAGTCAGCATCACAGGTGCATGTATTTGTAGGACACTTCAGAGGTTTCTGGAAGGATTGTTCACTTTTGAAGGCGTTCTGGACAGTGTCCAGTTGTTGCTGGTACAGTTTGCACTTTGAAGACTGCATCACAAATCACATCGCTGAGATATGGTCTGTGTGAGACATTCCACGATAAAACAACAGGCGTTTCAAAGCCGAATATTATTGTACTGATGTAATCATTTATGCAACAAACGTTGGGTTTGAAGGATAAAAACATGATGGAAACATTCACTTTATTCTTCGTCTTACACACTTAGTTTACAGTTTTACTCCCCAGAGGACTGTTTACATAACAACAGGTATCAACTCAAGGTTATCCACACCCAAGTGCTTCTGGAGAACTGAATGAAATACATTTATTTGTGAACATCTACAGTTGCAGTAAGAGATACTGGAGAGAAGTCTTTGGGTAGGAAATGAGATTGTCCTTCTTTACAAACCGGAAGTGGAAACAAAACCTATAACCATATGATTTTCTTTCAATACTTCAGGATTGTGTTCAGTGCTTTGGAATTGTGAGATATTCCCCTCAGGTATTAAGGTGTGAAGAACAGACAGCACGTGCCCAAGAAAACACAGATGCTTCAGTTGTAGAAGCACCCTTTATTCTGCTGTGAGTGTTCGTGTTGCAGTAGTCGTTCTGTTAATACAACATTACAGGTCTATATTACATTTATTAACTATTTATTTCAATGTGTAACGTGTGCTAATCTTAATAAAATACTTTTTCAAATTATTCATGTGTGGATGTCCCTTCAATCCATTTGAGACCGTCGATATTTCAATTAATTTTCAATAATCGATTACTCTATTAATATAATATTAATGTTTACAATAATGTATAAATGTTTTATACATGGTTACAATAATATTTTTAAACAAAAAACAACACAAAAATAACAATAACACGTTAATAAAGTTAGCCTTTTTATTGTTTTAGACAATGACACAATTATTCATTGTACATATGTAATGTTTATAGTGCTATAATATATATAACATATCAAAATCAAATCCCTTTATTGTCACTCACCATATACAATATAAACTTAGCAAAAAAAGATCATAAGATCTGTAAAGTTATTTGGATTTTTACAACATTATTGTTGAAATACACAGTCCTGAAAAAGGGACGTTTCTTTTTTTGCGCAGTTTATAATGTGTAAATTGAACAAAAGCATATGGTTTAAAGCCGATTTCTGTCTGAATGCTTTCTGTCTTGAGAGCTGTTAGACTCTAGAACATCTGTCTGGGATGTTTATTAAATAAAATATAACAGATAAGATGACAAGTTAAATAATCTTTAGGCCTAAAGTAGGCTTGGTACATCATATGCAGGTAAAAAAGAGAATTAATTGTTAGTTTGTTTTCTGCGGTGAATGTTTTAAAATAAAAGCAGTTGTCCACTTTTTGCCATTTGTTTCCATTAATTTATTAATTTAAATATATTATAATTTTAATATTTAGATAGTGTTTATCGGCCAATATATCGATTATCGGCTATCAAATTTAAAAGAAACATCTGCCAAAATGTAGTCTACATATCCTTTCATCTGTAATATAACATGTAATTTGCATACAAATGTTATACACGAGTGTGTGAGAGAAAGAAAGGAAGACCGACGTGCGCAATTTCATACCCACATGCCCTATTCTCTAAACGCCACGACGTGCTTTTGTCGGCATGCGCCGTTGACGTTACGCACATCACGTATCTGTTCCGGTAATGGCGTCTGTGTGCGAGATGCGCTCGGCTTCGGAAAAATGAAGCGCAAGAGAGTTTATAGTCAGTAATAAAACTCGCGGTTTCCACACGCGGACTTTGCGTCTGTATCTGCCGCAGGTTCAAGATCCGATCTCAGTCGTGACGCGACGCGCAGCCCGACATGATGAAGCTGAAGTCGAACCAGACGCGCACGTATGATGGAGAAGGATTCAAGAAACGGGCCGCCTGTCTGTGCTTCAGGAACGAGACCGAGGAAGAGGTGAGTCCCGGTGAACGCGTCGCGCGGATCACAGACCGCCGGATCTCAAGCGTTTGACGTTCAAACGCGAGCTAGCAGCGTGCTAGTGCTTGTTAGCTCGGGACTAGTCAGCCGTGTTGGCCTAGCGCCGTACAACCCGTGAACGCGACGAGCTCAAATCGTCCGTTATATACGGCGAAGAAGAAACGCTCGAGGCGCGGGGATAGCTAAGGGCGCGTCGCGTTGTCGCGCTCTCGTAGGCCCGTGCGTGGGTAAATCTCGGTGTTTTATCGCGTCTTTATTAAGCACCAATATTAAAACATTATGTTATTATTTTAAACACATTAGAATACTTAAATGTAAGGATATGATCCATTTAAACATGTTACGTTAGTATAATATTTCCACATTGTAAAGACTTCGGTAACGTCAGTGTTTTGGACGCTGTAATGTGGTGTTACTCTGGTATTCTTTGGAGTATATTGGTGATTTATTGTGTTTTAAGTTGCTCGGAGAATCTGAAGTCATCTTGTGTGTTTATTGTGATGTCACGCACGCGCACAGAATACACATACATGACAGATCGATGTGACACAGAGAGAGAGATTGTGTTGATCAGATGTGATGATGTTGTGTATTCACACAGGTGTTGTTGGTGAGCAGCAGCAGGTATCCTGATAAATGGATCGTTCCCGGAGGGGGGATGGAGCCCGAAGAAGAGCCGAATGACGCCGCTGTCCGAGAAGTTTGTGAAGAGGTTCGGCTTTTACAATAAAGTTACAATTTCTCACAATTATTTTAAGGGTCTTGTATCACAACGGAGGCCAATTGGTTTAATTTTATTTATGCATTTGGCAGACACTAACATTGCTTTCTCCTATACATTTATACAAAGGTATTTGCAATCCCCTGGGTTCGAACCCACAACCTTGCGTTGTTAACGCAACGTATTACCACTGAGCTACAGGAAATATAATGTCCAATTACATGGCTAGTTGGAATGCTTGATTCTGATTGGCCAGTTCCGACATTTGCAGGTTCGTTATGTATGGGATAATGTATGGGATAATGTATGGGATAATGTACAGACAGCCGGTTGTTATCATAGAAACGAACCCCTTCATAGGCTGAGGGTCTTGTCTCTCAGTGAAGGGGATCATTGCGCGATAAAAGCCGGCTGATGGTACATTATGCTTCTTATTAAACGGCAACTTGCCACATAAAAAAAAAACTGGACATAAAATGTGATTTAGAAATATTAGTAGCTCATTTTTAGCCAATACAGACCTTCCGCGAGGAAAAGCCATTTAGTTTATTAATATATATTTATAATACAGTTTGGTGTGATATTAAACTGCCCCATCAACACAGCGTGTTATTAGTTTTGAGCCGTTGTTATTTGAAAATAAACTTAATATATTTGAAATAACAACCCTTAGAATGTCGCGGACTGGCCAATCGGAATCAAGCATTCAAATGAGGCGTGTAATAAAACAAATAAAAGTACCAAATGAAAAGTTGTATCACACAGCTGCAGTTTTGTAACATTCTCGTCACGAGCACTTACAGTATAACTCTGCAGTCTGTCTTTGTTGTGTTTGTATATTGTGTGTAAACAGTGTGTTTAGTTATACTTGTGTGAAAAGTCTCACTGCGGACAGTAAAGCTGAGGTTTAACGTTCATCACTCTCTTACTTCCTGACAGAAACACAGAGATCATCATCTTACAGTTTAAAGGGCGTTAAACAGACGTTCAGCTGTGCTGTACTTGAAGAATCTTGTGTTGTTTGTGTCATTTTGATTTGTGTGTAATATTGGTGATGTGTGTGTGTGTGTGTTCAGGACTAAATTTAGGCTGTGAGAGATGAACTCAAGTCAATCTGTGTGTGACCTGCACGTGACATTTGGCCTGATGAGATGTATCTCCAGACACAAACTTTAGATCAAAGCAAACTCTCTCTTGTTTCATTTGATGTTGAAAGTATTACACAATAGTTATTGCACCATAGAAAATATTTGGTATTATTTAAAATGCTGGATGATTATATAAAGTTTAGATACTATTTTCAATCTATTAATAGACGGAGGGGACACCGATAATGTCAGGGGGTGGTTACACAACACCATTTTCAACTAAAAATGGAAAACTGTTTGTAATGAGGACCTGATAATGGAAACATTTATAAAGGGTTTGAAAGTGACCTGGTTTTCATGAATCTGTGTGAGCGGGATTATTTTGTATTTGAAACCTTCTAAAACCACAAATGAAAACCTTTGTTTTTAGCAGGTTGTTTTCTAAACATATCCTCAGAATGGCCAGAAATCATCCTGACTTGTATCACGTTTGTGTGTTTTAATGTTTGCTTAAAGTCTGCATTAAATAAAAATTGAGCATTCTTATTGTTTTACACAGTGTTGAAATGTTTATTATAATTTTTGTATCCCCGCACATTTTTTAATTATTCATCTGCACTTGTAATCTTTGATCAAAAACGTGAAGCTCCTCCCCCTCTTATAACAACATCTGTTCACTTCTGGTTAAAGGGGCGGGGCTGCAATGACTGACAGATTTCTAACGTCCGTTCAAATGTTTCAACTTTCAACAATCTAATCAGTTGTCCTGGATGAAATCAAGTCTTGCCCAACATTTCTCATTTCAGAAGTCCTTTCACTTAGGTTTACGTCCCGATACAAAAAAAGACAATCGCTTCTTCCGCTTTATGCCGACTTTATATTTGGGGGGGTGCTGTGACATTAGAATTGTTTGATGTTGAAATGATTGACATATTTTTGACATTGTAGCATCAGATTAATCCTTTTATTATTTCACAGGCCGGTGTCAAGGGGACTTTAGGAAGACTCGTAGGAATATTTGAAGTAAGTTGTATGTTAACGTAAGTCTGTATGTCCGCTATCTGCAGTGTTGTGATGTTTGTTCTGACGATCTTAACGTTGTTTCACATTCAGAATCGAGATAGGAAACACAGAACGTACGTCTACGTTCTCACCGTGACTGACGTTTTGGAAGACTGGGAGGATTCTGTAAACATTGGTTAGTAATTGACATTTAAGTTGAGGTCAACGTTATTTTTCGGGATAAAAGATTTTCAATTGTGTTTGATTTGTATCGTCTGGCTCTTTGTTGATGTGACAGGGAGAAAACGGGAGTGGTTTAAAATCGATGATGCCATCCAAGTGTTGCAGTGTCACAAACCCGTTCAGGCCACATATTTCGCGGCTCTTCAGGAGGGCTGTCTGAACCGGAACGGTGCTCCTCTGGTGGCCACCATAGATGAAGATCTGTCACCCACCTACAGCATCAATCAGAGCTCCGTCTCCGACATCAGATAACTAATGCGAAACCACCGCACTTAGATGCTTCCTTCACTCGCGCTCTTACTTTCATTACTCTCTTCTCCTTTTCAGTTTTAGGTCTTTAACACAAAACAAAGACCCAAACAATGCTTCGCCAACCCTCTGCGAGTGCCGGGACGCTGGCTCAGATGTCAAGCGTTGGAGGAATACTTTTGTAAATTGAATACTTTTGCCGTTTACCGATTCGTTTTCCTTTCGTGCCGTGTGCTGCGGCCCGTGCGAGATTAAATGAACGCTTTCTTTATACAGTCGTGATGTAAACACACACACGGTGCATTAGCATGTGACATTCAGTATTTTACATATTGAGTTTCCTCTGCGCTCGTGTGTGTGTGTGTGTGAAGGAGGTTTTGTTAGAAGCGTTACTGTGAGATGAAACCGTGGGAATGCGTGAGAAGTGAATTGTTTTGCATGAGCACTGGTATTTATTTGTCATATGAGTCCGTGTGATGCCATGAATGTTTCACCTGTACATCGTGTTAAATAGATGTTCTTAACTTCCCTGTTTTTCCTGTTGTTTTACCATCTTGTAAATATTCTGCGTGCCCCCATAAACACAGAGGGTTTCATTTATACGACTGCCTGATTCCACTGGACTCTAATATTACCATTTTGAATACAAAACTTGAGTTAATATAGTAAAAACCAGAACAGGAGTAGACTTTGATATTGAAATGATTTGGCTTAACGTCGCTTGCATAAAAGCGATACAAGATGATGTATTTTCTCATTTAATATCCGGTTGCATCTGGACATGTGTCACGAATGGAGTAAAATGTTTTTTTAACACCGGGTCATGTTGACTTGAATACTGGCTGTTAGCAAATGTTTACATTATACATAATATAATAACCACCGGACAAGTGCTTGGTCTCCCAGTATCGCACATTTCCAAGAGGTTTTTCTCACATCGGACGCGTCCAGTCCAGCTCTTTCTATCTCTGCCCGTGAATCGCTGAGTTCAATTGTGTGTTTGTAGTGAACACGAGACAGTTTTTACATCTTATGTATTTCAGAACTGGAGAATGTTCAGCAGGTTGCGTTTCACTTTATGTTCGAGCAAATAATATCTTTCAGTCCGCTTGTTTTAACCTCTTGCATGTCTCAGAAATATGACTTTACGTCTTCAGACACTCCCTCGAGAGGCGTGACGGTTGAGGACAGATTTTAATCCGAGCATCATTGTTGAAACGTCTTCTCTTATCCTCTGAGATGTCAAGGACGTCTTTAAAGTCAAACTGCTCGCTTCGGTCTCGTTGAAAGCAGCGGTTGATGTGAAACTGTGAATTCTGAGCCACTGTAGTTAGCTTTTGTCTTATTTCCTCCTGTACAGATCAAATCTTTCGAGTGCTTGTTGTTCTGATGTATAGATTGTGGTACATGTGAGGTTGCGGTGGTTGGTGACCCAGAACTGTCGAGGGTCCGGCTTCTTATTTACAGCGGAGTGTTTGACTTTTAAGTGCATTTATATGAAGTTTCATGGTTTTTATTGTTAGCGTGTCTGCCAAGTAATGACAAACCCACGATTTAAGATCTAAAGCCTGTGGTCAACACTACATCATGCCGTTAAAATTCACATCTAGTGCAGCATGAAACACTTGAAGTGAATTATCAGATACGTGTGTTGGTTTTGTGGTTTGATGTGATGATGGTTGTATTGGTGTACGTCTCATTCTCGTGGCTGAAGATTGTTTTGTGTAGTGGACGTGGCTGCATTAATCTTAAGGATATAATGAACAGTTTCTCTTTAGCATGATTATTTCAAATCTAAACTGCTGCATTATTAACGAAGAATCAACCAGATGGAGCACCCATACGATTAAAAAAATAAAAGCACTTTAATTTTGTCGTACTTGCATCATTAGACTTTGAATGTAAATCACTTTTCGGCCACGGAAATTACATTTTGAAATTCTGTAATTGGTGTGTATGGGATGAAATGAACACGAAAATCTATCAACACTCCATCAAAGCTGTGACCCAGACAGGTGTACCCATCACTGGAATATTTTAATTTTCTCCTTTTGGGATTGTGAAATCAAACGTATGAGAATGTAATATACATGTGCCAACTAATAAAAATACAGTATTTCATCTTCAAGTGTTCAGTGACTTTGTCCACATACACACATCTTACTAAAAATAATAAGACAGATTTGAAGGTTTATTCCCAGTCACGAAGACATCTGAAATTACTCAGCATTGTGGTTTTACATCACTCAAGTTGTGCAAGTTCATATACATTTTGATGTTTGTGTATGATGGAAAATTTTAGAGATCAATGATGATGCATTATCTCAAATGAGTGTCAGTTAGTCTTTGAAAAAAAATTCTAAACCAGTTCAATTATGTTGTACACACATTTTTCCTGCATTTGTATAGATATTGTATGATGCATGCATGAACAGTTTACATACAAGTTAGTTTTTCTTTGTGGTATGTTTAGTTAAAGTGTAATTTATTTAATTTGACCTCATTAAACATCTTGATAATATACAAAAGAATCGCTGTGATGCTCACAGACCTGACGGATCAATGAGTTATTTAATGTGTCAATTCTTTCATATTTTCAAACATTCCTTGAAACATTTTGCTCTGGAGAGCTGAAGTTTTCTCACACAGGAGAATCAGTCTAGGTGTGGTACAACCATCCAACTGCACTTAGCTTTAACAATTCAACACACGTATTAGAAAGAACATGACAAGCGAGTCAGACACAGGAGCACTTTTGAAGCTTTATTGTACAGATAACATTGAAAATTACTGCGGCGGCTGTCCTCTGCCACGACCGAAACCACCTCTCTGAAAAACACAAGAGAACACACAAGAGGTGAGCGTCAGAGGTGTTGAGTTGAGCTCATCTCTGTAATCATTCACCGAAACGGCTTGAAATTCATTCTGCATTCTAACATCAGCACTTACAAACTGGAATTCTGTGGCAGCTCCTGCACCAGCCTCGGCTTTCTTGTCTGCACCGGCTGGAAAACAAAACACTCACTTTAACACACTCAAGTACCACACAATAAAACTGCTCCCACAAAACACCACATAATCACCGTTCAGAATCGATATTCATTTACTTTTCTATCAGAACAGAAGAAAACCACCACTTTTCACTGAATATTAAGTCGGATAAATCTCTGCTTTCCCCAGATAGTTTAATCCAAAGTGACCTACAGCATTCAGAGATATACTTCTCAAAATGTCTATCCCCAAAAACACTTTTCTCTCAAGAGTTATTGTCCCTCAAAACTAGCGCTTCACATATTATTGCTTCTCTAGGACGAATCGCTTTGTTTTTCGTACTATTCTGAGTCCAAAGCTAAATGTGAACAGCTGACTGGTCCTCATTAAATCATGTTCAGGAACACAATAGCTTTACAGACACATGCAGTACTGACAGACACATTGTGTTAGCTTCACAAACGCCACGGCTAAAGAATGTGCTGATGGTCCGACAGTATGCATTGTGTACTTACGTGGTGCTGCAGAACGTCTGTATGCATCTCTGTCTCCCTCTCCACGGGCCAGACGGGCTGGTCTCTCTCCCTCAAGACCTGGAAAACAACACACGTTTGCTTTGAAACATCGCACTCAAGGATGTTAAGCCTTAAACGAGCATTATTTGCCGACTTCACGTGATAACTGAAATCGGAAGTTAAGAATGGCAACGTACCCTTGGGGCGGGGCCTGGCAGTCTCTGGGCGGGTCTGACGGCGGAGGGTGGCGGGCACGATCTCTGGGGGCAGGTGCAGGAAGTCCCTCAGGTACTGGATTCCCTCGTTGGTCAGATACCAGTAGAAGTGGCGCCAAGCAAACTGCTCTTTGACGTGCCCGCGTGACTTCAGAGACTGCAGACCAAGACAGAGAATTTGAACATAGACTCGCAGTAATGTCACTTCTTTAATGGTGATTTAAATTAAATGAAGAGTTTTGTCACAAGTGTTCACAAAATTAAACTTCGACACAGGTTGCTCCGTTGAAAAATACATCTACACACTGGACTAGAAACACACTACAACCAAGTCCAAACCCTTTAACTCGCAGGAAAAGTGCACTCGTTCATTCACGTATTCGCATGTGACTATAGAGAATCTGGCCTCACCTGCATGGCCTTCATGACGTGAAGGTTTGGGACGTTCTTGTCAGCAAGCTCTGGGTGTTTCGCAAGATGCACATCTTTCTTGGCCACCATGACGCCCTCTTTGAAGAGCAGCTCATAGATGGCAATACGGTTCTTCTTGGGCATCAACATCTACAGAACACAAAACCACACCCATGAATCTACATTACACAAATAACACAAAGAGGTTTTCTTGATCAACACACTTTCATTATCTGATGAAAAAGCTCGAATAGAGCATCACATTCATCCATCACAACATAGCACAGAAAACCATTAAAGCAGCAGGTGTACTGTGATAGTGTTGTGTTATGGAAATTGTTAGAGGTCTTTAAAACATTACTGCACGTGACAACACAGTATCACACAAACCCAGCTAATGCCACGTCTACGAGTTTAATGCAAGTTAAATCTTAAATAAACATGAACACAAACGTCAGGCAGAAAGCAACAAACACATAGTGATTAATAGAGAAAACTGTCTAGATTCACTGCGGTTGTTAAACATTTCTGTATTGCGTGATAACGACGACCGTACACTTTAAACTGCTCTCTCTGCTCACACTTAATGTGTTTTAGCAGGATTTCAGAGTGTCCACGCGGTTCTTCTAATGAAATCGTTTTTATAAGATCTTATATTCACGCTGTAGTCTAGCGAGCCGACTTATGGACCGGGAATCTGTCCGATCGCGCAAGCAGCCATCCGGCCTTAAACTAGCGTTTAACTCGTGAAAATTACCTCAAGATTGGGAAATATAAATGATATAGAATGTGCTATACTGAAAAACGTTGAGAAAGAAAAGATAAATAGTAAGATGAAGAAGATTTTTGATGGATTTTCGGCTCTTGTTTCGGCCTACCTTTACGCTTGTTGAGAGACCGGAGCCGGAAAGAACGTCACGCTCAACGCTTCCGGTATTCTGAGGCCGCGCTTTTCAGAGTCCTGTGAGAAGCTCGAAACGCCACCTACTGAACTGGAGAGAGTTCGGTTTTACCTTTATTTACCTAACCCTAAACCTAAACAATAAAGTAATCAAATAATAGAGATACATTAAGATCTCGCCTGAAAGCATTCGTGTTAGACAATAATATTTAAATATCAGACACATACGTGTTTAATAAGTATTTGAACTAATTCAACTCGCGTCCAGAAGGTGGCGGTAAAGCACCAATTACCATTAGTTTGCAGCCGTCAACACTACAACCCAAGGAAAAGAACAATTGCCTAAAATTATTTGTGCTGCAACAGAGTTAGTTAAGAAAACAAACGTACAAAATTAAAACAAAAAATTATATGTTAAGGTGGAGACAGGGAATGGTCGACTGTTGGTTGAATTCAAACAAACAAGACAGATAATGACAATAATATCATGTAAGCAATATCGCTAAAACACACATCAACTCGAGTCAAAACAGTCAGATCCACGTTTAATGAGTCAATACTCAAATCTTCTTCTTCTTTTATTAACCAGGTTTTTAAAATTGGTCTTTTAAACTCATTTTGTCTCGTGCAACTAAGTTTGCGGTATCAGATCTCGCATCATCTTTGGATTGTGTGTTGCTTCATATGTTTCCTAGTGTGTGTTTGAGAGATGATGTGTTTATAATGTCTGATGTTTGAGGACTGACGGGAATGTTTAGTGATTCTTGCAGTAAAAGAGCTTTTCATCAATGTTCTGTGTCATTGCTAAAAGTTCTGGAAGTGTCAAACAAACAATATTTTATTCTCATATTCTCGTTAGTGGGACGTTTAAAACAGAAATAATCTTCTCATAACATTACAGGAATAATCTGATTGTTTTCGCTTAAAAAGCTTCTTGTATGACATCATCTTTTATGTTGTGTATACATGCATCTTCAGGTCATTACTCTGCTCTGCACACTGGTTCTTATTTCAGTGAATGTTATTAATATGTAACATGGATCTCCTGACTGACCATCCCCCATCCGATACCTTTACTGATGTCCGATTCTCAACACAATCGACTCTTTTCATCTTTTCTTACGAGCTGCGGGTAAATCACTTGAACATTTAAATTCTTCGTAAATAGCAAATATGTACCTGAATTTGTACTTTATCTGACAAAAGAAAACAAAATGTCGCGCGGATGCTTCTGTGAACAGACTTAATGAATCAAGTGAACCGTTCATAGGAACCGTTTGGCTGAATCGAATCGGTCTCATCAGCTTCATTGTGTTTCACTGGTGTGGAGGATTGTGAGATTCTCGTTCATCCGTCCAGTCTTCGGTATGTCTCGATGCATGATTTCTATTTTATTGCGGCTCGTGGTTTAAAATGTCTATTTATTATCGGAGATGTTATTTATTTGTATTCATGATAAACACCAATGATTTGCGCAGTTATAGTGTATGCGCGCGCGCGCTGCTGCTTTCATTCACATGCGTATGTTTCATCCACGAAAAAAACAAAAGCACGTATGCATTCTTTATTATAAATCAAGTGCATCAAAATAAGTTTCGATTACGGCACAGGCGCTGTTATATTAGACAGTTCTATAGGTTCGTTTACTGGAGAATCGCTTAATGTCTAAAGGGCAGATGTAGTAACAGAACAGAACCGAGGACAGATATTGATGACTGTGTTATTCCAAGTGCATGCACAGTTTATTCATTCAGCATATATGCTTCTGTCACTAACACTTAATAAGTCTTGTTTACCTTTTGGGTTTTTTTACACTAACAAAATATCAGAAACTATAAAAGTACTAGTTTACACAACCCTTCATAAAACCTTTTCAAAGTAAGATTATAGTTGATCAATATTTCATTAGACGCTACCCGGCTGTAATAGGAAATAGTGTGGTTGAAAGTGATGCATTTTTGTCAATATTGAATGTTTTTAACCTTTCTGAATATCAGTGAATGACCTGAGCTTGTTATAGTGAGAGGCTGAACAAGAGAGCCATTTAAGGACACCTGTTTATACACAACAGACCATTTCAGTAAAAGCATTCATGTGGCTCCCCGGAGAGACGATCCCTTGCATGATAAACTTAAGAGGTCTGTTTCATTAAACGAGCAGCGCTGAAGTCATTACAGCTGTGTGCTATTGCATTAGTAAGTTATGTTATGTGGATTGTTAATGTCTCCCGTCTGTCCATCATAAATAAAGACGTGTGTGAAGCTGCAGTATTCATTCATTCACTGATGTAGAGACAGCAGATGTGTTTCTCACTGAAGTCAAAGGTGAAATCCTCTGATTGAACTGTCCAAGGTCCTGAATCTACTTTCTGCTCATCACCTCATTTACATTTTACATTTATGCATTTGGCAGAGGCTTTTAACCAAAGTGACTTACATGGCATTATACTACACGTATGTTTCTGACTATGTGCAATCCCCTGGGATCGAACCCGTGATCTTGGCGCTCTAACCAGTGAGGCACAGTAAAGCTGTATAACCGCCTCTCTATCACTCACGGCCATCCCATACTTCAGCCTTCCAGTAGGGAAAATCAAATTTCATGTTTATTTTTATATAATCTACATATATGGTTTTGAACAACCATCTTAAACTAAAGACGCTGGTAACAAGTTAAGCATGTACCTCTGTTGTGAATTCTGGTTCCTTCAGTTTTTGAAGAGTGTTGTTCTTCTGGATGTGAATATGAAGAGTTGATATGAAGAGAGCAGAAAAACTCAAAGCTTTACAAATTTGTCAAAAATCATGTTTTTTTAATTGTGCATTTCAATTCACATATATCAAATATATGTATATTTTGATTTAAACCCACAATAGGTCAAAACATACAGGTTACTTACACCATAAAAACATGATTTTTGAATCATTTTAAAAATGTTTTTCATTTAGGAACCAAACTCTTCCTTTGTCTTGTTCTGAAATAATTAAATGTGCAATAATATTTAAAACGTTTCTCAAGTCAATAAACCATAAGCTGTTGTAAATCCTTTGATTTTTATTATTCAGAGCAAGTTCATGGTCAACATGATTCAATGTAAAGGTCAGCAGGGGTCAAGTCATGACCTGCTTTAACTCGATTGGGGTCGAGAGTCGCGCTCCGAGGTGTTAATGTGACTCGTTCCCTCTATCACTTAAGATACTGGCCTCACCAGATTCAGAGCAGGAACTGCTTTACTGATTTACATCTTATGAGTTGTGTTGAGTTGTGTTGAGTTGTGTTGAGTTGTGTTGAGTTGTGTAATGTAAATGATCGTGATGGGCATCAGACTGTATTCCAGTATTAATCATGAAGACTAAATGTAGGCCAGGACTTATAGATTCTATAAAAGATGACAAACTGTATTGTGAAATCACGCCCAATAAGAGCAGTGTTGTGTAGTAAGGAAGCTAATTTCATATTGAGTTATTAACACGATTCAGATCAATATGATTGACTTTTCTTTATAGTCACAGGATCAGGAGTGGGAATGGAATCAGGTTGTGAATTCAAACGTGCATTTTTGATACGAGCCCCAGAGTCAGTGTGTTTGTGTGATGTTGATCCAGAGGTGTGACATGAGGACGTCTGTTACAGAGGATAGATTACACTGTTCCTAGAAGCTTCAGGTGATCTGTGAAAGAAGATCTCGGTTTTGTGGGATTGCTGAGAGTTTTTACAGAAGCTCATGTGTGTCAGGGCGGATATCAGCTGCCTGTGACCTTGCTTTAACACACACACACACACAAACTCACACGCGAGCACACACGCACACACACACAGCAAACCGCACACATACACACACACGCGCATACATATCGTGTGAGACGTCTGCACAGCCCATCAGATAAAACTGTTTTTCTTCAGTCCTCCTTTAGTCTCCTGTTACTTCTGCTGGCGGTGTGTGTGTGATGTCTGTGTGTGTGTGTGTGTAATGTGTGGGGTTTGTGTGTTTGTTGTGTGCGTGTGTGTGTCTTGTGTGTGGGCTGTGTGTGCTGTGGGCTGTGTGGGGGGTTTGTGTGTTTGTTGTGTGCGTGTGTGTGTCTTGTGTGTGTGCTGTGGGCTGTGTGTGGGGTTTGTGTGTGCGTGTGTGCTGTGTGTGTGGGCTGTGTGTGTGTGTGTGTGTGTGTGTGGGCTGTGTGTGTGTGTGGGCTGTGTGTGTGTGGGCTGTGTGTGTGTGTGGGCTGTGTGTGGGCGTGGGCTGTGTGTGGGCTGTGTGTGTGTGTGCTGTGGGCTGTGTGTGTGCTGTGTGTGGGGTTTGTTGGTTGTGTGTGCGTGTGTCTTGTGTGTGTGGGGGCTGTGTGTGCTGTGTGTGTGTGTGTGCGTGGGGGGGGGTTGTGTGTTTGTTGTGTGTGTGGGGTTTGTGTGTTTGTTGTGTGTGTGTGTGGGGTTTGTTTGTGTGTGGGGTTTGTGTGTTTGTTGTGTGTGTGGGGTTTGTGTGTTTGTTGTGTGTGTGTGTGTGTGTGTGTGTGGGGTTTGTTTGTGTGTGGGTGGGGTTTGTGTGTTTGTTGTGTGTGTGGGGTTTGTGTGTTTGTTGTGTGTGTGTGTGTGTATGTGTGTGGGGTTTGTTTGTGTGTGGGTGGGGTTTGTGTGTTTGTTGAGTGTGCTGTGTGTGTGTGTGTGTGTGTGTGTGCTGTGTGTGTGTGTATTGTGTGTGTGTATTGTGTGGGCTGTGTGTGGGGTTTGTGTGTGGGCTGTGTGTGTGTGTGGGCTGTGTGTGTGTGTGGGGTTTGTTGGTTGTGTGTGCGTTTGTCTTGTGTGTGTGTGGGCTGTGTGAGTGCTGTGTGTGTGGGCTGTGTGTGCTGTGTGTGTGTGTGTGTGGGGGGGGTTTGTGTGTTTGTTGTGTGTGTGTGTGTGGGGTTTGTGTGTTTGTTGTGTGTGTGTGTGGGGTTTGTGTGTTTGTTGTGTGTGCTGTGTGTGTGTGCTGTGTGTGTGTGCTGTGTGTGTGTGGTTTGTGTGTTTGTTGTGTGCGTGTGTGCTGTGTGTGTGTGTGTGCGTGTGTGTGCACGTGTGTGTATTTGTGTGTAGATGTTTATTGTGTTTAGATGCACATGAGAGAGAGAGATCTGGAGGGACCTCAGTGGTTTGTTAATGTTGACCGCTCTGTTCATGTGATCTGTGTTGTTCTCAGTGTTTGTGAGTCTGTTAGATTGACTTTCATCTGCAGGAGTGTCGAGCTGTGAGACGACTGTGATGAGCAGCGGAAGAAATCTGACAGTCGAGCATTAATCTGCTTATTTACACACAGAATAGAAGAAGAACCTGTGAATCTCCCTTTGGGTTCTGAGGAAAATTAGACGTCCGGGTGTGAAGAAAAGTCCATTGATGTGAATTTGAGTCATAAAGACGGAATAAACCTCCGAGTTTCTTGTTTTGGAAATGATTATTAGTTGAGTTAGTGAGAGAAATTCTGAAAGTTTTATTTCCAAGATTCAGGATGATGTTATGTCTTCAATTGTAATTATTCGATATATTCATTCATGAAGCCGTCATGTATATACTGAAGTTTGCTGCAGACCGCTGGTCCGGTCAATGATGTGGATCGACTGTTGGCTGAATAACACAAAAGGACCATTTAGCATCACTCCAGAACATTCAGTATTGAACAGTGACGTGACGGCACGTGTGGTTCTCATGAGCTTTTCACCTCCACACTTGTGTTTCAAACGCACATCATTATTATACTGTAAGCATGTACACTTCTAAAAGTGCACAGTCTGCTGGTCATAGAGCGATGATGAGTTATTTTTCTGTAGCAATAAAGTTATAAATAAACGCAGTTAACAACATGTGTTTTAAGGCCCTGGTGATGTGTTCATGTTGGATTGTTCTGGTTAAAGATTGATGGTGTCTCAGGGTGGGGTTGTCAAAGTTCAACTCCATGGATGAACGCGCGTGTGTGTGTGCGTGTGTGTGTGGACAGGTGTAAGAATAGACACACCTTCTGATCTAACATTGATGTGTGTGAAGAGTATCCCGTGTCACCCGCAGGTCCTGGAACGTCTGGTTTTTTGGGGGGTCTGTTTTCCAGGTGAGATATGATCTTCTGAACAAATACTTCAGGTCTACATCAAACAGTGTAAACCTCGTTCATGTTGTGTGCTGAAATGTTGAATCTATGTGAAGAGTAAATGTCATTAGACCTGTAAGAACATGTTTGATAACAGAAAAGATGGAAATCAACTCAATTGTGCTTTTTAAATATGTTGACACAGATTGTGAGTTTTTTATTTGTGTAGAGAAACAGTAATAACAGTGTTATTACACCCAGATTTGTTTAATTGTAATGTATAATGTAAATATATAGGGTGACGTAAGGCATTATTATTGGATGTCCACTTTCCATGAAATGTGCTTTTTAAGGGTTCAGAATGTGTTTGTCGTTCCTCTCTCATCTGGTTGGGCTGCTGTTGGCTTTAGGTTTGTGTTTCATAGTGTGAACATCCGTCCTGTCACGCTGTAAACATACATGGTAGACGTGTGTTTGGTTTCACGTGTGTGTCTGGATACGGTGTACTTTATTTTTTTGTTGTTCACACTATAGCAGGCTGTTCTGGAGGTTTACACTGAAGGGTGTTGATGTGTTTTGAGTGTTTTCTAGCTATCGCCTCATTACCTGTATGGTATTCTGGTGTCATGAAACATTTTTGTCATGAAATTGATTTACAGTATGAAAACCAGAGTAAATGTGAAACACTGTAGATATCAAACAACACAAAGGTTTGTTATCGTCGATGAAGGCATACGTGTATTTCTCTGCATGTGCGTCACGAAACGGTGACATAAATTGCATGACGCCGCATTTAAAGCCTGAGAGAATAAAAGGCCGTGTGTTTCAGGTTATACGACCTGTGGCGTGACGTATGTGATCCTGCCTGCTCTCTGAATTATTGATCACCCCGGGCTCTGTTTTAACATCACAATCCTGCAGCTCCTGCATTTTCAAGAGCAGCAAATCTCTCCGACGCCGCTCACGGCCAAACCCGGTCATTTAGAGCTTTATAAATAAAGAATTAGACAGGTTAAGCGCATTATTTCTGCCTAGCTGTTCAACAGAGGCCAAGAATGTCAGGATATTATATCCGGAACAATACGCATGTATGGGCTCATTTCCTCACTTTTTACGTGACACTGATTTTGTTCAAAACTCAGGAATAGCTTAAAAATAACTTATAATAACTTGAACTCAGCTGAGAGGTAAAATGTGTAAAAACAGCCAACGTGGAAAAAACACTGCAGTATACATCAGTATTTACTATAGCAAACTGAGGTCGAATTTCTAGCTGCTGTAGTGTTTTGAAAAATCATTATTATTGATGTAGTATAGATTAAATATAAATCTATACTACAGTATCCATTGCAGTTCATTTATTCAGTAAATTCCACAGAAGGGCAATTCCATTATAATGTCAACCTTACCACAAAAAAATACAAACGTTTTTTCCTCTGGAAACAGCACAGATTTTAACATTTGGTGGTTCAGATACCCATGTGAGATCTCTCTTAAAGTATTTGTTTTATGGTAAGATCCATTTTCAGGATTTTCACATCCATAACGAAACATATTCCTCATAAATGGACACATGAAAATGAATATAAAGTCACTATTTGATGTTCTATAAAGAGGCATCACTTCTCCATTCATTGGGTATTGTTGATTCAGGATTGTGTATTTTATTTTACAGAACTCCTACAAAGTTTATCGTCTCCCTAAAGACACGTCACATCCATAACGCATGTTTATTTCCCTTTTTTAAAATAGAAAATGTGTTCATAGACTGACACTTTTTCATGTTTAGACTATCAACAAGGGCTTAGTAAAATATAAAAAGATATATTTGTTACAAATTCATTCTCTGAGTATTTTTATGTCACGTCCATAACGTTGGAATGGCCCAGAACACTCTAGTATACAAATGCAATAATTCCTATAATATACTACAGCATACTAGAGTTTACTATAGTAAATAATAGTGAATTATGGTATGTGTTTTGTTCACGTGGGAGTGCTGAATGATGGCCGTTTGAGGTATCTGCAGTATTGTGTGTGTGTGTTTCTCGTGTGGGGTCGGTGTATTGGCTGTCATTGCAGTTATTGATCGCAGGTCTCAAGAGCGCTGCAGTGAAGTTACTGCAGTCATTCTCATGCATATATACAGCACTTTAGCACTTTCTAAACGCCTCGGTGTGGTTTAAAATGAAAGATTCAGCTAGATGTTAGCTCACAGGATGTGTCAAAGTGAAATCCTGTGTCCCTTTTTTAATGTCACATCAGCATTAATGTTCTCTACAGAAGATATGAACACAAAGCAACAGGAATTTACAAAATGTCTTTGAAGTATTTGTTCTCAGAAGCAGTGAACAGGGTGTGTAGTTCAGTTCTGAACGCTGGTGGATTGAAGTTAAGTGTCAAGCACTGCTGATTCAGGAGTCCTGATCACACTGATGCTATGATTCTGTACACTACCACATCACATACTGTACGAAACATCACTGCACAATACTGTGACACACTGTATATCACATTGTGTGTAATGTTGTGTCTTCACACCCCACCTTCAGACTTTGATCAAAGATTGAGATAAGTTATCTTAACAGCATTCCTTCTAACATCTGTAATATCACATTCCATTCATCACAGACCCGTTGATTTAAATCTGTTACAAAATGAGACTTAAACTCTACCAGGTCAACATCAATCATTCAAATAATGATGTTATTTCTAATTTATTTTATTATAGAGCTTTTGAGATGTTGCTTTACAAAACAAAGTCATTTAGAACAAAGAGTAGAGATATAAGACAGAATAAATGATAAGAATACATATAATAGATGTTATTGTTGCATTGTTGATGATGATGTACATGATTATCAATGACTGATTATAATTTGACTGTTAGATTCACAAAGGCTTTTAGCCAATAAAATGTGTCTTGATGCGGCATATCCATACTTGCCAAAAATACCAGATTTCTGATAAACCCACTTCAGTTGACTGAAGATTTAACTGCAAACCAGTTAAACTGCTCCGTCTAAATGAAATCAGTCTTTGAGTTCTTTACACTATAAACTACGTTTAGTTGGGGGTAACTGAGCCTAACTGAAGATAGAGAACCAGAGGAACTTTTGTTAAAGTGTTTTTATTTACTGAAATGAGAAACACAGGTTTGTTGTGTTTGTGTTGCTCACTCATTTTGATAATAAAGTTGTATTTGTGACCCTGGACAACAAAACCAGTCTTATGGGTCAATTTTTCGAAAGATTTTTTCATCATCCGAAAGCTGAATAAATAAGCGTTCTATGAATGTATGAGTCTTTAGAATAGGACAATGTGTGGCTGAGATACAACCGCTTAAAACTCTGGATTCTAAGAGTGCAAAAAATGGAAATATTGAGAAAATTGTCTGTGAAGTTGTTAATCAGAGGAACTGTGACCTCCATCTACAAAAATACAGTTTTTATATTAAGGTAGGAAATTTACAAAATATCTTTGCGGAACATGATCTTTACTTAATATCCTTATGACTTTTGGCATAAAAGAAAAATGTATCCATTTGACCCATACAATGTATTATTGTCTTTTACTAAAAATGTTCCCGAGCTACTTAAGACTGGTTTTGTGCTCCAGGCTCACATTTGTTAGGAAATGTCTGGTTTCCATTTACATCCCTACATCACCTCAGTGCTTTTTTGTTTTCATCCGATTATGTATTGTTCATTTAGGCCTTTCTGGTTATTCATCTGAATCCGTCTGCAGACTTCTGTCACTGTCTTGTGTCCTCCTGAACTCCATTATTAGTAATCCTTTCTCGAGGTCACATCCGGATATTCTCTTCGTTATTGTTGTGTAAATGCGATGGAAGAAGAGCACTTCGCGTACGTACGCGCGCGCGCACACACACACACAAACACACACACACACACACTGTGTCTTCAGCATCAGAGATACAGTTTGATGTGCTGTTACTCTACAGCGGATGTGCTGGAGGACTTTGGAAAAGCATTGTTGAGGGGGTCTCGTGCATTGCGTGCGGGGGTCTGACGGTTGTGTGTGCCGTGGTCCGTCACAGGGGATCACTCGGGTAAGCCTTTTGTTGTCTTTCCTCTTTTGTCTGGATTGAATGGGAGTTTTGGAGCCGTTAGCAGGAGGACGCTGATGTGTGTGTGTGGTTTTCACATGTCAACATACATGATTTTATGCAGCTGACCAAACCTGCGCTTGTTTTAAACACGCTGTTCTGTTGGCGTGTTCATTAAGTGTGTGGATGTATTATCCCACACGTGTTTCATGAGATTTGTTGTGTTCTTCTTTTATTTATATATTTTGGTGTAAATATAGAAACCGTGTGCTTGCAGTGGATTATAGTTTTGCTTCTGTATTTGGCATCAGATGTTTTGCTGATCAATAGTTTTAAAGCTCATACACTCTTACAAGTCTTTTGTTTGACACGCCAACAAGAGTCATGTGCCGTGTTGAAGGCTCCGCCCACCTGTCCATCCCCTTCATATGAAAGGATTAATAAAACACATCACCCGGAATAAGCCGAAGATCACTTCATTCCTACTGAAACTCACTCTTGTGTTTCTCTAACATCTCACGCTTGTGTTGTCACATCATTTCTGACACGTTGGATTGTTTTTGTCTCTGTCAGATGTTCCCATCTTCTTCTCTCAGCTGACCCAAATATTCCTCGGCCCCCCATCACCCTATTTAAAAACGTTTGAAGACCCTCTCCCCCAATGACATCATCACCGTTAG
This sequence comes from Triplophysa tibetana, assembly GCA_008369825.1. Taxonomy (NCBI): domain Eukaryota; kingdom Metazoa; phylum Chordata; class Actinopteri; order Cypriniformes; family Nemacheilidae; genus Triplophysa; species Triplophysa tibetana. The sequence goes on along the minus strand of CM017905.1, from coordinate 580,666 downwards.
CCAATAGTTTCATATGACATCATGCATTCTTGTGTGATAATCACGGCAGAATCAAAGTATCACGATCAAGTGAGGTGCGGTCTGGAAAAGGAAAAATCAGCATTTTGTTGAGATGAATGATGTGAGTGACTCATAAAGATATTTAAAGTGATTTTATCTTGATACAGCGTTGTCTCGTCTCGTCCTGACGGATGACATCATTGTGTTCACAGTTCATGATATTTCTGTATTCATATGAAGATATAGAAACTGTTTTTAAAGTCCCTCAGTCTGTGGAAGTTAGCCAACAGTTTCTTTCAGAATCTAGATTAGAATTGTGGCATACTATTTATTAGGTCCAGAATAAAAGTTTGGGTGTACATAATGTATGTCTGTTTACTGTGCATATTGCATTAATAAAAACACACATTTATTTAAGAAAAAATATAGATTAATACGGCAATAAACATTTACATATAATTTAAATTATCAGCAAATATGAATAAATACATAAATATAAAAAATAAATATATACATGTTTGTGTACATGAATGTGTTTATAAATACAAAATTAATATGCACAGTGCACAGACAAGCATTATATAAACACAGAAAATTTTCTGGATGAGATTAATCGCGATTAATCGTTTAGCAGCCCTTATATTTATACACTAAGTATTTATGAAAATAGACAAACATATTCTTAAATGAACAATCTGTCTGTTTCTCTGCAGTCCATGGTGAACTTCATTTCAAGTCTTTAGCTTCAAGTGTGCTCCGCCAAATCTCACATCATGTCGGGAGGGTACGATGAGAGCGCCATGTCTGACGAGACCACCGACAGCTTCTGGGAGGTCTGTTTTATTTCTCTTCACTTGTGTAAATGTCTTTAGTGTATTAACACGACGCTACTTTGTGTCGTGATCTGTATCTTTTGACATGTGTCTAGTTATCTCTGTTTGACCTTTAACCCTCATCAGGTCTGTCACATTACATTGATCAGGATGATGTCAACACATTGTGAAATGTACTTCAGCGGATCACATGAGAGGAAAAACATGTTCCCTTCAGTTTAAACTAGGGCTGTCAATCAATTAATCGCGATTAATCGCATCCAGAATAAAGGTTTGTGTTTGCATAATATATGTCTGTGTACTGTGCATATCTATTTTTTATTTTATTTTTATTTAAATATTATGTAAACACAAACTTTTAGGATTAATCGCGATTAATCGTTGGACAGCCCTAGTTTAAACATTAGACTATTTCCATTTAGTTTCTGGTGAAGATCTACACTACCCAAGATTTAACGTCTAATCAAAACTCGCTTTCATTGATTCATCTCAAAACCAGTTGGTTTGAATCATGGCTTCCGAATCCTTTTTTTTGAAGATTTTCTCGTGAATAAACTGAACAGGAACACGCATGTGTGAGGTCATCGCTGTGATCAATCCAACTTCAGATTACCGAGCTGTGATGCACTCCGTCAGGACCTCGAGGATCTGAAAGAGTTTGTGTTCTTGCAGGTCGGGAACTACAAGCGTACTGTGAAGCGGATCGAGGACGGTCATCGTCTCTGTAATGACATGATGAACTGCATACAGGAACGTGCCAAAATAGAAAAAGCTTACGGACAGCAGCTCACCGACTGGTCCAAGAGATGGAGACAGCTCGTGGAGAGAGGCACTCAATTATTTCTTTCCTGCAATTGAATGTTTTGTTGTTTCTCTTGACCTCACGTTCTGAATAAACCTTCTGTGTCTCGATCTCTTCCGCCGCAGGACCGCAGTACGGTTCTCTAGAGGGGGCCTGGCTGGCCGTGATGACGGAGGCAGAAAAGGTGAGCGAGCTGCATCAGGATGTGAAGAATAATCTGCTGAATGAGGACCTGGAGAAAGTGAAGAACTGGCAGAAAGATTCGTACCACAAACAAATGATGGGCGGCTTTAAAGAGACCAAAGAGGCTGAAGAGGGCTTCAGAAAAGCTCAGAAACCCTGGGCCAAAAAACTCAAAGAGGTGAGAGCGCAGAACACCCGCATTCTCTTTCACAGCTCAGTGCTCAGTTGTGTTTCATTCACGTCTCACGTCACAGGAGAGAGAGAAAGAGCAAGAAATGAGAGCAGAATAATAACAACACAACATGAATGTGGAATGTGATGAGAAATGTTCAACGTCATATTGAGACGATGTTGACATCTCTTCTCAAAGTCTAATGACAGACACATTTCTGATCAGTTTCCATTTGCTCTCCATTTAATCTCACTGATGTTTTAATCGAGACATTAAAGAGATCCCCATGTGATGTTTTCTTTCTTATAGGATTTGACTATGTGCGCGTGAATGAGTTTAATTGGCCGTCGTCTTGTCTTTAATCCTCAGATGGAAACAGCGAAGAAATCCTATCACATGGCCTGTAAAGAAGAGAAGATAGCATCTACAAGAGAAGCCAACAGTAAAGCAGAAGCATCTGTGACATCAGACCAGCAAAAGAAACTTCAGGAGAAACTGGACAAAAGTAAAAATGACGTACAGAAGGTCAGAGCAGAAAACATTCACGCAACATCTTTCAATAACTTTCAGAACGACAGATTCTTCATTGATGTATAAAATACAAACAGGCACATAAAAAATATTTCAACACTTGAGCTCACGCGGCGTGTCGTGTCTAATAATATAACTATTTATATTTTATTTAATTCATGTTCATATTAACTACATGATTTTTTTACTGTCTAATAATTTCAGTAAATAAACGATTTGCTGAATATTGTTGTATGTTCAATTTACTAAATGAACAATTTGTAAAGTTTTGTCGCATTTAAAGTCCCAGTGAAATAAAAAAAAAATTCATGAAATATTGCAGCGTTTATAGTAAATAGTTTATCAATGTGGGTCATTTTCTTTAAAAAATTAATGTGTCGTCATAATCATTAGTTAAAATCTGAAAGTGCACAGCCGCCCTGAAGTAGGTCTCGCAGCCATCTCACATGACACATGTTAGGAAGATGGGCGGAGCCTCCTTTTACTCCTCCCCTTCACCCGTCAGTCTGCTGTCAGTTCCATTTCAAAATGCAATGGCTGTTTTTATTCATCCAATCAATTTGATGTGTAATATGCAAGCCACTCCCACATCTAGCGGTTGAGCTCGGTATCGCAGTCTAAATTCAAAATATTTGAGAGACAGGTTTAGCCAAGTAACTCTTCTTCTGGGTTTCTTTTGATTGTTATCAGAAATAATCTACAGGCGCTCTATTGTTCGTGAACATGCATGTGCAGAAAGGTTTGTTTATGTTGTGAAGATGAAAGCGTCTATATATGAATGTCATTGCATTGGATTTAAAAGGAGATTGCAGCCAAAATGATTGTGTGATATCTAAAGCCGTGATCATTTCACATCCCATATCAATTTCAACATTCTGCATGTTAGTGAAAACAACAGAGCCGACAGACACTCAGCACAGACAGTCATCACACAGTCATTTCATGAACCATCAAGCTCACTCTCCATCCGTTAGAAACACTTTAGATCCCAGTGGAGATCAGATGTGCCTGATGTGAGATCAGACCTGCAGTAGGAAAGAGTGAATGTGGATCACAGGTCGCGACAGACACTACACGTCTTCATTCATGACCTGATCTGTTACATCAATCAAACTCCAATCTCATGACAAAAAAGGAAAAATTTTCACTTTGTGACGTCATTCTTATGATAAATTCATTGATTTGAGTTCCACATGAAAATACCATAGTATACTTTTGTATGTCTTAAAGTAGTAAAATGATGTAACTTTATAATAAACTTCACTAGTGAAGTGTAACATTTCCAGATACCGTTGTGTTTTTTGTGTGCCTGACATCACATTACCATGCGCTGTATGTGATGTCATGTGTCATGTGAGTTGATGGGCTTGTTTTGTGTTTCAGGCCAAAGAGAAGTACGAGAAGAGTCTGGAAGAGGTCGGTGGTTGTTCACCGCAGTACATGGAGAACATGGAGGTGGTGTTTGAGCAGTGTCAGCAGTTCGAAGAGAAGAGATTGAACTTCCTCAGAGAGATTCTTCTAGATATCAAACGACATCTCAACCTCACCGAGAGCCAAAGGTGACAGTTCAATTTACCATGACTTTACTACAGTAATCCACTCGCACCCTTACAAAGATACACTGAGTAAAAGGTCAACTGTTCTCTATGGATGATGAAAACCTTGAACCGGTTTTCATGGATTTTGGACACAATACAAAAGACATTTACTGCTATACACACAGAAGTATGGACAGAAATGAAAGAATAATCATTGGGTAACAAATAGCACTCGATACTACTTGGGACCAACCCCGTAGAAAAATACTGCATATGCTGGTTAGGTAGGTTTAAAGCATGGGAGCAGGTCATGAGCTGGTTTGAGCTGGCCCAGAGGCGGTTTAAACTCTTCCTGAGCTGGTTTAAGCAGGTCATCTGCTGGTTTAAGATGGTCTTGAGGTGGTTTAAACTGGTCCTGAGCTGGTCATGTGCTGGTTTAAGATGGTCTTGAGGTGGTTTAAACTGGTCCTGGGCTGGTTTAAGCTGGTCCTGGGCTGGTTTAAGATGGTCCTGAGCTGGTTTAAACTGGTCCGGGCTGGTTTAAACTGATCGTGTGCTAGTTTAAGCTGGTCATGTGCTGGTTTAAGTTGGTCCTGAGCTTGTTTAAGCTGGTCTTGAGCTAGTTAAGGACCAGTTTAAACCAGTTTAAACCAGCTCATGACCAGCATATGACCAGCATATGACCAGTTTAAACCGGAACAAACCAGCTGCTAAAAGATCATCTTTATTTTAAGAGTTTTTTTTTGTAAAACTAACAACACAATGTTGGGGTTGATTCTGGGAGCTCACATATTAACAAAAGACATATATAGATAGAAAATGCACTTCAAGTTATTCTGAAGAAGAGCATCTGCCAAATCAATTCATACAAATGTATAAAAGTTCATAAGTTACCCATGTTCCTGCAGCTACGCCACAGTTTATCGTGATCTCGAGCGAAGCATCACCTCAGCCAGCGCTCAAGAAGATCTGAAGTGGTTTAATAACGCTCACGGGCCTGGCATGCACATGAACTGGCCACAGTTTGAGGTACAAACAGCTATCTTCTGAACGTCAGACACCACTTCTGTTCTCATGCTTCTTCTGTTCCTGTCGTTCTCATAAATCCTCTCGTCTCCTATTCAAACCAGGAGTTCAATCCAGATCTGAGTCACTCCATAAATAAGAAAGAAAAGGTTAAAAAGAATCCAGACGGAGTGACATTAACTCAAGTGTCTCTGGCTGGAGATCAAGGGACGCCGAAAGCAAGAGAGCGCGGCAGGTAAATCCGAGGGGTAATGTTTGAGAAATGTTTGAGATGCGTGACGCTTGAGATGTTCTCTGTTGTCTGCAGCGTGAGCAGCTATGAGAAGAATCAGCAGTATTCTGCAGAATGGTCGGACGACGAACAGCCTCCCACAGCTCAACCGGACGACGAAACAAACGGAGTCAGAAATCCATTCGACGACGACGGCAGAGGAGTGCGAGTGAGGGCTCTGTACGACTACAGCGGTCAAGAACAAGACGAGCTGAGCTTCAAAGCAGGTCAGAATCCTAAAACACCACAAACAATGTCACGCAGACATCAGTGAATCTGTGGCGTTCTGATGCTGACTGACGTCTGTCTCACAGGAGATGAGCTCATCAAACTAGAAGATGAAGATGGGCAGGGCTGGTGTAAAGGACGACTGAAGAGCGGTCAGTTGGGTTTGTATCCCGCCAACTACGTGGAACACATTTAATTCTCTCATGCGCCTTAAAGACTTCTGAAGAATCCACGTCAACCCACCCGCTGAAGGAGCGCACACCACATCATCATTTCCCTCGAGGAGCCGTGCATCTGTGTTCAGTATTGAGATGCTGACGTGTGGAACATTCATGTACATCCGTGAAGCCTCGCATAGCAGAAATCAGCTATGCAATGCGAACTTTTTTATTTTTATTTTGAAGTACAACATTCAGCGTTAAAACTTGTGACCCTTCGAATTACAATCTGTTTTACTGTGGAGGGCTGAACCAACAAAGAGGGCTTACACAGACATCATCTTACATTTGATGAAAGACGAGAAAAGTTTTGATCTTCACAAGAAAAATATTGTAGTAGTATATATGAAGAGTTTGGTTCCAAAATGAGATAACTCTGTTAAAATAATGTTTAATCGTCTTTTCTTATTTTGCGATTCATATTCGTCAAACTGCAGTTGGTCTGTTTAGATTTACGTCATAAATACTGCTAGCCGACAAAATAAAAACATCTTGACATAATAAAAAAACAAGATTTTTTTCATTTTGGAAATAAACTCTTCATTTTAATATTTACTAGAGTAAACTGTAATACATTATAGTAAGAATAATACTTTGTTATTGTATAAGTATTAATCATAGTGAATAGATGAACTGTAGTAAATACTCTAGTGTAGTGGATATTTATATCACAGTTTACAGTAGTAAATGCTCAAGTATACCACAGTATTTTTTTATGTGAACTGATGAATTGAGCACATTTCATGTTGGATTAATGCAGATGCTTCATGTCATGTTTCATTGAAACACTCTTCTCATGTTTATTCTGTTTGATGTTTTGTAAGCTTTGATGAAACTCTAAAGGACACGCTGAAGGACAAAGTTTCATTTTAGAAAAGTGCTCAGAAAAACTTTGACAAATATCCCGAAGGACTGTTCAAGAGAGAAAATGATCATCCTCTAATATCTTACTGGATGAAAAACATTTTCTTCTTCTTGATGTTTGAAATGATGATTGAAGATCATTTTGATTGAGATTTTTTGTGACTAACTGCAGATATTAGTTATAACTTCATGACTGTTAAGCTAAACTCTATTCAAATGCTTTTAAATGTTTTTTTATGTTCTTTTGCCTTTATTCTCTACATTTGATCCATGACAGATTCATTAAGTTCAGTTTATAGATTGTGTCTTACAGTAATGGTGAATCTTGATGACGATGGGATGAGATGAGACTGTACATAGTGTACGTTAAGAACAGGCCGATGTGCTCAGATGATCTTCATGTGTTGTGAAGTTCACAATAAAACTGTGAGACGGACGGATGAGCATTCAGAGAGTTGAATTCACCAGCAGAGGTCAGCATCTCTCAAACATGTGACAGATAAAGCTCATCTAACATGTTCACATCTGTTAAAACAGGCAAAATCTGAACGAACATTTCTACACTCTTGAAAATAAAGAAGTGCTTAGAAGGTCCTTCACAGCCATGACACAGAAGAACCTTTTTTGGTTCCACAAATAAGCATTTAGTCAAAGGTCAAAGAACCATCTCTTTCTTACCTTTTATCATCTGAAGCACCTTTTTCACCACAAAAAACAGTAACAGAAAGGTTCTTTGGCGGTTAAAGTTCTTTATGTAACCATTTAGACAAAAAGGTTCTTCTACAGTATTGTTAAGCATCTTTATCTTAAAGAGTATTTGCACAATAAAATTTCTGCTTTTCATGATGAGCTGGACGTCATTTTGTGAGCATCACTGATGGTTTATCATGGTTAGTGACAGGTATGGTTAGGACTTTACTAAGAGACTGGTTATCGACCGGTACTTATCATTAATATATTTTAAAATATACTTTACAATCTAATCATTTCACATTTAATCTTCAAATGAATGTAAAAACAACAGATTTCTTTAACAGCATCATTGTATGAATGAAAGCCAACATTCTGATATAAGTACTGTTACTGGTGTCTCTATTAAATTGATTATTTTTAAAATACCAAAAGTATAAGTTTTTTTTTCAAAAGTATAATTGAGAGCTGTCATGTCTAACAGGGAGGAAATATACATCAATTGAATACATGTTCTCAAACACAAATACAGTCTTTAATGCTAAATTGTAAATGAAATAAAAAATAATTTTCATTAAAGCTAAAAAAACACACAGAATTACTCTTTTCTTTTGTTGAACATTAGATTCGAGAAGTCGCAGATTCGACTTCAAAACTCTTTGCATTAATTTAAGATGTGATTTAACACTGACGAAAATGCTCAACAAAACGGGCTTTCTGTCATAATCTTGATTGATTTGATCATTTAAGCACGAAAGAGAAGTTCATAATGATGCGCTTGCGCAGTCTGACAGAGATTCAGTGACGCGGCCTTTAGCGCGTGACTACACCAGACTGGACTTCGCGTTGCGTTTTGCGGCGTCTCATAGATAGAAGCTGCTTATGTTCACTGAAGAAAGCAAATGTTTTAAAAGTTGTTTAAAAGCCTGTAGATGAACAAGAGCGTGATTATATAATGTAACCTACAAAATGAATTAAATATTAAATATTTTAAACCCATTAATGTGAAAAAAATGTATTGCGAGCGTTAACGCGTTAACGTTGACAGCCCTAATAGGAGCACATCATAATGTTATTCAACATATTAACTTTACATCACTATGGTTATTTGGCTGGTAGACAGTGTTTCTTTTTTCCTTTATGGTTTTAGGTCCACTTCAATTTAAGCACGATTTTCTAAGGAAGTAATATATTTTTAATTATATGTACAATTTTTTCATAATTTCAATTTAACTTCAATAACTTAAATTTACTAAAGTTAGTAAATACTCTGTGGCCGAATTTTTTAAAAGCAATTTTATAACTTGTTCTAAAATAAAGGACTCTTTATTTTGACGGGTTGCCGCAAAGGGGTGTTGTTTGACGGAAGCTTCCTCGTTGTGAAACGCGGACGCTGAACGACGTCACCCTTTCACACATTAACACGCAGAGTAAAAATACATCGCGGAAATCAGATGACCCTAGATATCACACATACGTCGAGCAAACTTCGGACATTCGGACATTATTCAGGGCTAGAAATGACAGGCAGGCGAATATACAGAGATAAATACGTATTGGTCCAAAAACGTACCGGTTCTCGGTACACATCCCTAACCATGGTACAGCAATATAACAGACATAATACTGTATTAACCTGTTGTAAACACTGCACTCTTAAATAAAGAGGTGCTTAAAGGTTGTTCACCGCAATGCCATTAAAGAACCATTCAGCCAAAGGTTCTTTAAAGAACAAACTCTTTCTTACTTTTTTATTATCTAAAGAACTTTTCTGTTTCACGAAAGATGCGAAAGGTTCTTCATGAAACCAAAAGGTTCTTCTATAAAACCGAAGAAACTTTTCAAGCAGGAAGTGTGCAGTGTAATTTAATTTTTACTGGTGTGAGGTTTAAACATTGGTAGTTTTACTCAAGTTTACTAAAGCCAAGAGAAACAGACAAAACATAACAACAAATAAAGATTTTTTTAATAAATGAATTCAAAACTGTCTGAGCACAACAGAATGAACACGTAAAATGATTCTGATCTGTAATAAAAGAGTGAAACTGTTACTGAAATTTCTTCACAAGAGAACCTGAGAGAAAAAACCCAAATCATACAGACTGATATATGACGTAAACTTGTTGCAGGACATCAATTATCATCATTTCACAGGCGTCACGTATGACGTATATATCTTAAGCGGTGTGTGTGTGTGTGTAAAGGTGAACATTCATCATTTCAGTAAAGCTGAATTAACATTAGCAGAGTTAAAAGCTTTGCTGTACAATTACTCACAAACCGAGAAAAATTGTGATGTTTGCTGGGCGCAGGCCGGAGATTAAGAGGAATGGGAGAGTTTTCCCCAGCAGATCATGGGCTGGGTAATGAAGGTTTGCTCAAACATATTCACATGCTCATGTGAACGTCCTGAATGTACATAAAGGTGCAAAGAGAAACAATATTTGAATGAAGGTTCCACCCTCTGTAATGTTGACTAACAGGCAGACGCTGCGAGTGATCTTCTCTTCTGAACAAGAACCTTTCTTGTATTTAACCTCTTATTAAACATCACAAATGATGTGACAGAACAGTCTTAAAGTAACAGATAAGAGCCGACACATCTGTAACACGTGTTAAAGCATTTAAAATCAAGCACACTTGATGTTTAGAAAATGATTGACATCTTAAAGTTCTCTTGGTGTCTTTAATAAAGATTGAATGAAATGTTGAAGGTCTGTCAGTTCAGAGAGCGTCGTCTCATCTCTTAAACCGGATGAACAAACTGATAGACGAGTCTTTGAGAGACATCTGGTTTGCGGATGATGCCCTTCTTATAGTACTGGCGTATGGAACGACTGAGTTTGTCATAGTTCATAGCCGGACGGTTCTTCCTCAGACCCCAGAGACGAGCCACGTGAGCCGAGTCCTCGATTTTAAAGATGCCTGTGTGAAAACACCAGAACATTTCCATGATGACATCATAGAAGACAACCTTCAGTCACAAGACAGGACCACATAGTGAATACTACAAATAAACTTTTAATAAAAGACAAAATTATTCGGCCTAGATGATTATACGCTCTACACTTAGATCTTTTGATGAGATCGACTCTGTCAAAGTAAATTGAAGTATTCTTAGTGTACTTGATCTAAAGTCCTGTTTACTCTATTGATTTAGAAGTCTATTAAATAATGTTTTTCATTCAAGTTAAAGTTTAAATACTTCAAGTTTAGATTTGAGGTGGAATAGTTTAGAGCAAATAAAACACGTGTCAAACTGAAGCTTCAGATGTTAAGGATACTTCAAGGCTTATTCAAGAATAAAAAAAGTAAACACAGTAGTATACATAAAGTGCAAAATAATAAGTAAAGAGTGAACTATAAGTCTCACGTTTATTTCATTTAAAGAATATTTGAAGCATAGAAGGTTTAATGCGTGTGTACTTCAAAGTGTACTAAAAATGCAAGCATGTAAGATCACGTACTAGTGAAAGTACAAAGGAAAAACACATTTGTAATTTTAAAATACACTACTCTTACACTTAAGTACACTTAAAGGTTTACTTTCATAAACTAAAAAGTGGTTTTAATGGTATTGAAAAGTACACTTAGAAGTATGCTTCAGACATGCGTTTGCTTACTATCTAACTATCGTAAAACTTTACATTCACGTTCTCTTTATAAAGCAGTTATAAATGTGTTCATTAATGATAAATAAGTCATTTAAAAATGCATTATGTAGCAATTATAACTGGTGACACTTAATCACCTTAGGAGTTTTTGCTTCAATAAACTTAGGAGTTTATTGAAGCAAAAGTTGATGTTAATGGTTTGTTAAAAGCGAGAATTGGACCTAAAGATAAAGTGTGACCATAAATGCTTAATAAATGTATTTATTCATTTATTCATTCACATTGATGTTGTTATCGATATAGGCCGTCAGACTGGACACTGAGAGATGTGTTGATTTTTTCTTATACCTGCTCACTATTGGGAAGGTGTTTCATTAGAATCGCCTTTTTATTCATGTAGTTATAACTGCTTCATAGTGCATTTGTAAACGACTTATTAATCGTTAGAACACATTTATAAAGGGAACCTTACTGTAAAGCGTTACCTGAACTATACTTCAAATATACTTGAACTGAAGTCAATCAAATGAAGGTGAAGTGGTCAGCTGGACTGGAGGTTGTGTTCTCACCTTTCTCTTTATTAAGCCAGCGTATACAGCGGCCGTAACTGTGAGGTTTGAGGAGAAGTTCTCTGAGGAACTGCCACAGATGAATGGGTTGACCAGAACAAGATGAGTCCGCCTCAGACCACAGCTCCTCTGTTTCTGTGGGATCACATCATTACATCAGTGGTTATGGTAAAAGCGTGTTAAAGTTTGCAGATACATAGCGCGTGCTGTACCTCTCATCCTGGTGTCTCCGACCGCACATCTCTCCTTCATCCAGGCAGCTGATGACATGAAGTAATACAATCGTGTTTAGAAACCCGGTTAGAGATTGAACGGTACTGTTTTCAAACACATGTTTTAGGCGTGTACCTGATTTCCATATCTCCAGATGTGCGTGTAAGGTTTCGCTGCACTGCGGCGAGCGCTGAAGGAAGTCTTCTTCGCTCATGGAGCACAGATCTTTGCCGTCCAGGTCTTGGAAAGCTTTGCCCACCTGCGGGAGCCGGTAGAGATGCTCGGTCCACAGCAACCACTTCTGAACATTCCCACAATTCCACTCCATCGGATCTGAAACGCCAGAGAGGAGTGAGTCAAACCGTCCTTCCAGGCCATCGGGATCGGGTTTTGTTTGGACAGTCTCCAAATGTTTTCAAACGTCTTACAGAAAGTTAGCTGAGGAGAGCGCTTTTGGAAAAGCAAACACGCGGGACGGGTGTTTACACAAGGTGGTGTGACCTTTTAAAGCCGTTCATTAGGGCATGACACCAGGAAATCGACAGCAATGTGTCCTGAAATCCACTGATGATTTGAATTCAAAAGCAGCGATAATTGTCTTTAAACCACAGTGAACGAGATGTTGGATGTGTTGTGTTTTGGTAGGACGGGTTGATTATTGTTGTGGTGATGGGAGGGGCTTATATGTCCTGAAGGTAAGACAGCGGAACAAAGCTCACATCCAGTCGGTGAAACTGGAAGGATTACAGAGATCCTGGTAGGTTTACTTTCAGCCGCCCTCGGGCTTTCTTCACTAAATGCCTTTTCTAACAGTTTCATTCTGTGTGTTTACACGGCTCAATAATAACTTAAAGCTGTCTCACATCGAGCGCGAACGATGAGCGATGACTTCTTCATTTGAATATGTGTCACCGTGATATCGAGCTCTTTTGTTTCCCGATGAGATGTGACAAACGATGTAACAACCGAACGTAATAGTTCATTAATCATATTTTGCATAATTTTTTTGATTTTATTATCTCTGTGATGTGGTAATCTCGATGTGGTAATATCGTGACTCGGAAGAAAAATGCTCATCTATTTGATGTATTAACTTCTTTGATGTTTCTCTCAGGAGGAATAAAAAGAGAAACAGATTAGAGCGAAATTGTAGAAGACACATGAAGAGTCTGGAGGTGTAAATAAACGTCAGTTGAAGAGGTCAAATCATCTGGATTTGAGTCAATGTGATGAGAAACATTTGAGTTGATTTTGAGATCTTCAATCATATCGACTTCTGATTGCAGTCGAGACTCAGTTTGACACTGTTGACATCTCTTCTCAAACTCTAATGACGGACACATTTGGGACATTTGGAGAGAAACATCTGAGAAAGACTTCCAAAAAGAAATATCTCACCCGGTGTGATGTTGAGAAGTTTACAAGCCGTCTCGATGTCCTTCAGAACTTCTCCCACCACCAGACTTTGCACCTGCTCCAGAGATCTCTCCTCCACCTGTTCCTCCAGCGTAGGAGACAGAGGAGAAGTTCCCAGACCCGGGCTGTCAATCACAGGACACTGTTCGGGTTCCAGTCTGGGCACGCCGCCCGCCGGCCCGCACGAATCCGACAGCCTCACCAGCCACGTGGTGTCTTCTGTAAACAACATATCAAAGCAGGACAGATAGAGTCCTGGATGTCCACGGTCTGAGGCGTCTGGACGAGGTTTGTGGTCGAGCATGTCTGACGTCTGCACAATTCCGTCCTCACGCTTGAGGAAAGACGGCGGGCTCTCTGTGAAGCGCGCCAGCTGAAGACCTGAACCGTCCGTGTGGATTCGAACTGGACTGTCCATCATGTCCTGCAGAAGATGAAGAAATGAAAATCACACACCACAATATTATGTGAGAAAATCAAGGAAGGATCAAGTCGATCGGTTCCTTTGACTTAACGTAAAAACAAGCGGTCATACACAAGAGTTCTGTCGCTCTCATTGCCAACAACACAACCACCTCAAGCTACTCCAAGAAAACTGCGAGTCTGTGTGACGGCGCCGAGGTCTTTAAGAGTCCCGGGACGCTCCCAAATGAGCATCGGGAAGAAAAAGAGCGTTCAGCATGGGGGAAACCAAATGGATTTGACTGAACGGGTTACTTCTGGGTCATCTGTACAGAATGGCGAGTGACATCAGTGATTTTGAGGTCGACTTTTATGGTGCCGATGTGAGTCTCTTGTCTGCTGTGACAGCGGGAGTTTTTAATCAAACTGAGGACGGAGTTAAAGATGCTTTAGATGAGTTGAGAGCATATCAGTAGTGCCAGACGTACCTCAACAGACTCGCATTACAGAAGACTTTCAGAGAAACATCTGATAAAAAAATGCGTAGAGTGTGTTTAACCAGAAAGATTTCTGAGTGAAATTGACATAATCCTTTTTTTATAAAGACACTAGGACGGGTGTTTGCTCCTCCAAAAAGTCAACATTCAAAGTCACGTGTTGAGGGTGTCCAGGGCAAACGTCCCACACGCTCAGGAAAATTATGAGACGTTCTGCTTGTTTTACGGAGAGTTAATATCTTTAATATCTCAGTTATTCCTCCTAAATGTTCATTACATTTAATGGAGGACAAATGATTGCACATGTGCCTCAGAGGTTCTCCTCAGAAAACGAGTCAATGTGTCTGTCATGAGAGTTTGATAAGAGATGTCAACAGTGTGTCAAACTGAGCTCACATTTGTCTCGTCTCGAATCAAAAGTCAAGAAGATTGAAGATCTCAATATCAACTCAAACATTTCTCATCAAATCCAGATGATTTGACCTCTACATTCATTTACATCTCCAGACGCTTTATATGTTTTCATCTGTTTCATTTTTTTATTTTGAGGAAAAACATCTGAGACTAAGTTAATACTTGAATAAAACACAACAGATCTCCGTCAAATCTCCAGAGAAACCTGTGAGCGATGGTCCTCAGGGGAAGAACTATCTGAGATGATTATCTCATGAATGATTTGTAGTGTTTAGAACAGGCGGTGTAATATTAAACGCTCTGTCGCTGTAATGTCCCGAAGCCACTGAGGAACGACCACAGACTCATAAATCATTAGGTTTATATTACAGACAGTCGGTGAAGTGTTGTGCAGATTGCTGCTTCGTGTGCACATGTTGAATATTCATATAACTGCATCAGTGGAAGAGCAAAGTGATGTTTGAAGGTCTTTCATGATTAAACAAGCTCATCAAACAAATATAAAGATGACATTTACAGCGTTTATTCACTCTACAGCTTTTTATTTAGAAGCATTTACATACCCTGTTGAAAAAGACAGCATATGCTGATTAGGTAGGTTATGAAGAATGCTGGTTTGTGCTGGTCTAAGATGGTGATGAGCTGGTTTAAGCTGGTTATTGCTGATTTTTAACTAGTCATGAGCTGGTTTAAGCTGGTCTGTGCTGGTTTAAGCTGGTGATGAGCTGGTTTAAGATGGTTTGTGCTGGTTAAAGATGGTCATGAACTGGTTTAAGATGGTTTGTGGTGATTTAAGATGGTCATGAGCTGGTTTAGAACCATCTTAAATCAGTTCTGGGAGTAGATTCAAGAGGTCAAATGATCTTGATTTGATGAGAAATGTTTGAGTTGATAATGAGATCTTAAATAATATGGACTTTTGATTTTTCGCAGACTTGACAAATCTGAGCTCAGTTTGAGACATTGTCAACGACTCTGCTCAAACTCTAATGACAGACACATTTGTCAGATTTCTGTTTTCTAGGTTTCTCTGGAGAAACATCTGAGACGCAGACGAGTCTCCGTTTGCTCTCCATTTAATCTCAATGATGTCTGTGAGAAATAACGGAGATGTTAAGGAGATCCCATCTGTGACCACCTGATTTCCAGTTTTTTACCACCTCGCACTCTTCTTCTTCAGTAAGTCTTTGGATTTTGTACGTGTTGTTATGCCATAAATCAGCCATAAATGCACAGGTCAGTGTAGGTATTTGTTGGGTAATGTCCTCTGTTCATATCATAAGTAAATATGTGCTCATAATCGTCAGATGGAGAATAAGAAGCATTTGGTGATGTTTACAGAATCTGGTGTCTGCCACATGTTCTCTGTTTGTACATTCATTCATAAAAGTGTGAGATGGCTCCACACCCAGCAGAGGAAATTACATTATTATTATGACCACGGTAAAATCAGCACATTTATGACTATCCTGCGATGCTGGCGCTGAGGCGCCTGCGAGGAATGAAAGGTCAAAGTTGAAACCGTTTGTCTCTCATTCTCTGTACGTGTACACAAACGGAGGCCCGGGACGGCTTTGAAGCTCCGGTGGGGTAAACGCTAAAGGAAATGAAGTTATCCTTCTTTAAAAATCCTTGTTTTCATCCTCCGTCCCCCCTGCTGCTTTCACCCCCCCCCCACCCACTATTCCAGAGTAAGGATGGAGGTTTGATTCATGTGCGAGGGGCTTAGTTTCAGTCTGTAAGCCGGTGTCCAGTCTGCTCGTAACAGCTTGCCATAAACCCATTAGACAGGCACATTTAGTCATATTGACTGTGGACAGCAGATGCAAACAGGGATTAAACCCATGACTGAGCCTTAAATGAGTTTGGTTAAAGACTCCAGAATTCATTTTGGAAGGGTGAAGAGACGCACCGTTGGCCAGGTCAACTGCATTCAACCCTTGAGTGTTTATCGGCCTCTCACGGTCAAAGAAAGAAGAGCGGTCAGTGATCGAGGACAGTAACGAGAAATCAATCTTTAAGTCTCGAGTGTTTCTCAAAGATTGCGTTGAGATTAAATAAAGAGAAACAGAGTCTCTGGCTTCTCAGACTTACCTTCTGCTTAGACAAAAACACCCCGGAAATCGTACAAGTCGTCCAACTTTAGGGTTTAAAAGAGCCGTAACAATGTCTTACATTTGCTCAGAATCGCCATGAAAGCAAATATCATAGATTTTGACAGGACACCGAAACATCTCTCATCAATTTTTACACTCTTATTTTATGTAAACCATTTCCTTTTTACTAGACATGTAAATACAAAAATAAAACATCACGAAAAGTAAAACGTGTTATTCATTTAAAGACTATCTGCACTATTGACATATTTCGAATTGAAAGCAAAACTCTGCCTCTCAATTCTCAACCTCTAATTTTAAGAGTTGACTGAGATATGAGACTCGATGACTGTGGCAGTTACAGATAAGCATCACATAATAACTTCTCTGCTTACACACTTCACGCCCAAGTAAAAACATCAAGAAATCAACGACGTTTTTCTTTCCTGGTAAATAAAGAGACATTTTCATATCAATGTGCTGGTGCATGTCAGGTGTGACGGTGCAGTTAAACCAACCGCAGGTTTCACAAAGGGTCAGTCGTGTTCTTCATCAAACCTTCATGACTGACATGCGATTGTGATTCTATTAGAAGCTGCAGGTCTACAAGATTTCATTTGAACAAATTTCAATAAAAGCCTAACTGCATCGCATCACTCCACCACCCATGATCCTGAGGAGGAATTCACCCATCAGAGCTTCCGTTGCCATGGGAACAGGAAATATGCCAAAGCACCCACAGCGGTTTGATTGCGATGTCAAACACTTCCCTTTATTATATATTGAAACTTTCTGTAAATAAAATCTCTTTCTGTTTGACAGACTTTGGGGAATCTCATTTACCAACAAAACAAAAAGAATTTCCCTTTTAAGTGTGTGATTGTTTTCGGATGGCTCTGTGGGAAATGATTAATTATTAATGAGCGTTGCACTTCATTGAGCTCATGAAGATCTGCTTTATTCTCAGCTTGTTCACATCATGAGGACATAAAATATTTGGCAATCATTGCAAGCGTTTAGCGTGGAGTTTCCCGACCATGTGACTGATTTCCAGTGATGTGGTGCAGGATCATTGGCTGAGTCTTAAAGAATTGCCAGGAGTGCCACTGACCGGCCTTCAAGGTCAAGAAGAAACCATCACAACCGTATACAGTACATTCAACAGATTCTTCTTCCTGATGCCAGAAATACGCCACGCTTCATGTTTTAAGTTTATCCTTCAATGATTCATGAGTTGCGTTTTGCTGTCGTCAGTTTAAGATCAAAGCGTTTTGTCGTCAGTTCTTTCCAAGCACAAGTATCTCACTTGTTCAACAAACAACCAAAAAATACCTCTGGTTTGTGTGATCGTTCGGGTACTTCTTGCGTTCTCTTTAACGAACGTTCTCACTGCTTCCTCAACATCTCATTCGGCAGGTGTGATGCACTTGTGCCAGCTTTTCTCAAGCTCATTTCTTATTGGCTTATCTACACGTCAATCTCCAAACGGCTGAAATCAAACATCACGTCATCTGTCATCCTCCTCTTGTCATTCAAAACCTGAAGGACTTTATTCTTCAAAGACAAAAGAACATGAGCTAAGTCTTCTGAAGCCACATAACATGAGGATGGAAATCTATGCTCTTAAAGGGTACATCACAACGCAAAAGAAGATATTTTGAGAAATGTCTCTGTGGTTTTGTTCTTAGTGGGCTTCAGTGTTGTTTGGCTACTCTTGAAAATATCTTTTTTTGGCTTCTGACGAAGGTCAGATTTCACAGGTTCAGATTGACACGAGATTACACAATGAAAGAGTTTGTATTTTGAGATGCACTGTCCCTTTAAATCAACAATCAACGGGTTCTCTCATTGCATGGAGAAAGATCTTTTGGGGTTTTTTATGCACAACACGTGTGACAAATGATAGAAATCTGTCCATTTTGGGTATACTGGAGTATTTCTTTAAGGAATAATTGACATGAGCTGTGAGTCAACTCAACAAATCCATTATGTGTTTAGAGTTATTGACTTTATTTCAGTCACAATAGTCTCTTTAGCCTTCGAGCAGTCTATTGAAAGTTTACATTTGCCTTTGGCGATTGAGCTTTTCTTCCTTCTTCTGAAGCAACTGGACAACAGCCAATAAAAGTAACTTACACTTTTCCTTCAGGGAGAAAGAAACAGTCATCTGCGGTTTGTGGTTTTTCTAGGGGAAAGCCAGATGAGAATCTAAGAGCTTTAATTTTGGGGTGACACGAATGTGTGTGAATATGAAGCACAGGTGAGTGATGTCGCTTTGAGAACAGGTGCGCTCATATCGGCCTCAATTAATCAGAACAATGTTCACGATAACACCGACTCAAGCACACCCAAATAAAACACCCGCCTCTCCTCATGTACAACATAACACATCGACTGCACTCACAACCCAACACGATATTCAATTATCAGGGTTTACACGCATGTTAAAAAAACAAATCATCACCACTAGAATGACACAAATGCAAGTATAATAATTATTTGGTGACCTTAAAACATACCACGGGTTGAGCTTCCCTGGGGCGAATGAATCATTACTATAAATAAAAAACCTGTTTACTGTCGTGAGACCATGGTTAGTCATATGGGGTTTTCTGGAGAAATGACAGGTTCGCTCTTACAACCATCTTGCATGACTATGTCTTATCTATTCGGATTTCCTTCCAACATTCCCAATCCTTGAAGCATTTAAAGATGAACCTGTAGCTCTTTTGACATTAAGTGTCTCCAAACTCTTCTTAAAAACAGATGATCGATCTCTTGACACAGGATGAATATGAAGGTTAGGCTTACCTGTCCAGGTGAAGAGAGCGCTGCGAGTCGCTTCTTTAAGTTTGCGTTGGTCTCTCAGACGAACAGGTGGAGATGATTGGAGGCCTAAGGTCGGTCTTACAGAATCAAGACGCTGTCAAATCTAACACGAGTGTGGATGTGATGAAATGCTATTGTTAAGAGCTGCATTACTAACTCTTATAATGACTAACACTGCTGGTGACAACCTTCCTCTGGCCCGCGCGTGTGTGTGTGTGAGGGTGATGTGGGTGTGCACAACACTTCAAGTGAGAGTAAGTGAAGGAATGCCTGCTTCATTGACTTTTATACAGGCCTTATTAAGCTGAGCAAACATTGTCTCAGGGCTCTATGCCTCCAGGCTTTTGACATGCACGCCTCTGGACCAAACCCCCCCCCACACCTGAAGAAAAAGACTCAAAATGTGTCAGAAATGTCAAGATGGACATGAAAATGTGAAATAAATTGTAAAACGTCAAATTTGTTTTTAGAGCATTTCCTCGTTTAAACATTTAAATGGAAATTCACTAGAAATTCATGAGACTTATATAACCACCAATCGAGCGAATCTCACTGAAACTTTGTTTCGATTTCACCACAAAAGTTTTGAAAATGACATTTTGTTTAAAGAAAATAAAGAGCAAGAGATTGTTTCACATTGTGACATATATCACCATTACACACAATAACCTTCGACTCCTTGATGTTTCTAATTCTCATTCTCAATGTTTCATGCGTTATGGATCACACACACAACCATGCATTGCTGATCTAAATTATATAAAAAACAGAGGCAGAAATTAAAAAGAGAAAGATACAAATCTGAAAAAAGGAAAATTAAGATTAAGAGAATTATTGGATATAAAAAGCACTATGTATGTCCATATTCACATGAATATGAAATCTCACAAAGAAGTTTAATTCTATGCAAACGCTATGAGTGTGAAATCGTGACTTCTCAAAAACAGATTTGACTCTTCTGAAACATCAGAAAGAAATGTTCTCCTCATATTTCCGGAGGGTTTGTATTCGTGAATTTCTGTATAAATGTGCGTGTGTGTGCGCGTGTGAGAGTCTGCTTGCGTCAGCGCTCTGATGGCGCGTCTGTGAGCGCTCAGTGTGGCGCGTGTTTGCACAGTTAAACAGACACACCAAAGCAAACCACACACACATTTAATATAGACCTTATTGAAAATTGAAAAAGGGCGACACAGAGATTCCGTCACATTATCAGTTTACTTGCTATTCCACCTCATGATAACCGACAAAGAAAACCTCAAACCTGAGGACTCATCCCGTGGAAATCTTTACACTGCAAAACAGACTGTTAGAAAACAAGAAAACGATGAATTAAAAAATACAAGTGAATAAAATATATTTCATGCACAGCAAATCAAATCAAATACTTGATGTGTTCTATAAATGTCTCTTGGAATAAAATATATTTAATGCAAAGCAAATTAAAAAAACTTTATGTGTTTTTAGAAATGTCTCTTGGAATAAAATATATGCCGACGGTCAAATAAAGGCTATAAATTCCCCAAATCATCAAGAACTTCTAAGTTTCTAATAGTCGAGTTGATAAAGTGAGGATGAGGAAACTTGAGAATGTCTCGCATCGAACAAAGCTTTCTTCTCTCTCGACTCCGGTGTACTCGTGTTTGTCTAGAACATGTCCCAGAGGGCCTTCATTTGCATGGCAGTTAGAAAGACGGCGGATTTAAGATGTGCTCTCTTCACCTCTTACTTTGAAACAACATTCTCATGCGCTACACAACAGCTCGTGAACAGAAAGGTTTGTGACACGAGCGTTCGGTTGAGACATTCACCGGCACGCGCGAGCTTACCTACAGCTCACTGCGTGCACGCGCATTCAACTCACATTCCATCAGATATTTCTCCATTATTTCTGTTTAAAACATCAGCAATATGAAGCTGTGGGTTTATTTAGAGATCACTTTTGTTTTTCTGAGAACCAGAAATATCTCTGACATGTCAGTAATCGTCCGCATTGAGTGTTTAGTGACTCATCTAAACGTGCGTTTCCGAAAGACGGTTTAACAGTGTTGCATCACAGAGAACAATTTACAATCTTACAGACTAATTTTATGAGAGATTCTGTTGTAACATCTACAATAAAATAACCATTTATTTCATATTTTTCCCTTATTTCAGTACCATTTGTCTTACTGTTTGCTCGACGGTGTGTTTCCTGACAGCTGCTTTGCACACAATGCAAAATCGTGAAAAGCACTCAAGAAAAAAATTTGAATATATTTGAATTAAATATGACTAAGAATGTAAGGAATGAAAGAAAACAGTTAGATAAGATCAGAAATGAATCTTACAATGGAGTTTTGACAGGAAAGAGTTTCAGTATAAAGTTACTAACGACAATATCAAGTTTGTATCGTTAGAAAGTTTCTAGGCTAAATGCTTTTAAACGTATTTTGTGACATGCCAAACACAAATAACAGGCCGTGATGATGATATTGTGTTTTACTGAAGGCACTTTTGTTTGTATTTGTTCTTACTCAGCAAACAAACATTCTGTTAGAGGAGAAAACCGTAAACCGGATAACATGATTCCACACTTTTGAGAACTTAACCTTTCGTTGTTTCATCTGATACACCTGCTGCCTTCGCCTCGTGTAAGTTCAGGGTTCATTGAAACCAAAAGCGTGTTGCTACGGATCCACTAATGAGTCACACGCACATTAAATATCACCTCAGGTGAGGACACGAGGCGTTTGATGTTAAACTACTCATCATACCTATTAAAACGTTCATTGACACGACGGCAGCTGCCAAAAAAACCCAACATTATATTTCTTCACCTCACGTTACGTTAATCCACTTAGATCATGACAATTAACACGGCTGCACCTACACAACCACACTTCAACAACATACAACTGTCAGATAGTATACAGAAGAATCCAGCTCTGATGAATGTTTACATGTCAAAACTTCACATCAAGATTACCAACAAACTATTACACCCAACTGTGTCAATACAATAATCAACATCATTCGACAAGTGAAGCGCAAAGAAAATGAAGATATTAAAGAAATCGTGTTCTCCAGAAATCCAACACTTGCCCTGAAGGAGTTGAACTCGTCCTTGTGTACATACGCGAGACGTCCAACACCTCAGGACAAATAACGTCACACCAATAGTGTTCTTATTTAACACTGACAAAAGAAATAAAAATACATTTATGAGAGAGCAACACTTTTTTACACAGGCATTCTAACAAAATGAAAAAAATACAGTTGTGTTGTGACATCTGCACTCAAATATCAATAAACATGTTTTAGGTACTTCACATCGTGTCTACACTAGACGCGACGCGACGGTCGCGCGAAAAAATGTCATATTATAATTGGTCCAAATGCATTCTATTGTATCTTTTCGGGTCGCGTCCAGTCTAGCTAAATTGCAGTAGCATGATTTATGCACATTATTGTCGTAAATCAATTATTTACGGCAATTTTCTTCCGTGAAGGCAGCGGTGCTGAGATTTAACGTGAGGACAGGGATGAACGCTTTAGGCTTTGACTCAAATCTTTGTTTTTCTATAAAAGCTCATGAGCCGTAATCACTGTGATACCACAGAATTTGCCTCTCATCGTGTTTGTGGGTCCGAGGAAGAACACCTGTCAAAGCAAGAGGAAGTGTTTTGCATTTGTTCACGATTTTAAGCGTCTGTCAGGTGAGGTGGGTAACACTATGATTGTGCCAAGGAAAGTTGCATAAGACCTGAAAGGTGAGCAAATGTTTGCCTTCTTATTCTAGATCAACACAAGAGGAAGAGATGCTAATAACTTTAAACGAGATTATATTCTTCCTTAAGAACATCAGTCTTTCCCTTTACACTGTTTATGACGGGAAACGCACCATCTGGGTTTTAATAAAAAGTCAAATGTAACGTTACTGTCATCCGTTCAATTCACCCATTCAGTATCTGTGGGAAAACTTTATATGATGATGGAGTTATGAAAGAAACCTTCAACCTCAGTGAAGACAAATTATGTTTTTGCTTAAAGTTTTTAAACTAATGCATCGATATATAATGGCCAACAGAAATATTAACCCGATCCTCACTGGATGAGAAAACGAAATCAAATGGTGTTTATCGAAACTGTTCACTGTACAAATATCTGATCAGGTTTATAATTCTTAAAGGGACAGTTCACCCAAAAATTCTGTCATCATTTACTCACCGTCGAGTTGTTCCAAATGTTTTTAAATGTCTTTGGGTCGATGAACACAGAGAAAGATATTTGGAAGAATGCTTATAACCGGACAGATTTTTCCCTTATTGACTCCCATAGTAGGAAAAAAATAATGGGAGTCAGAACTGTTTGCTGTCCTACATTCTTCAAAATATCTACAAGAATTCTATCTAAAGAATCTAACAATTTTTTCCTACTACGGGAGTCAATGGCGGGCAAGATCTGTCTGGTTATAAGCATTCTTCTAAATATCTTCTTTTCTGTTCAACCCAAAGTTGTTTTCCTACTATGGGAGTCAATAGCGGTCAAGATCTGTCTGGTTACAAGCATTCTTCTAAATATCTTCTTTTCTGTTCAACCCAAAGTTGTTTTCCTACTATGGGAGTCAATAGCGGTCAAGATCTGTCTGGTTATAAGCATTCTTCCAAATATATTTCTCTGTGTTAATAAAGACATTTATACACATTTGGAACAACTCAAAGGTGAGTAAATGATGACAGATTTACATTTTTGAGTGAAGTATCCCATTAACTGATTTATGACCACAAACACATTGAACTTCACCTGTTAGTCTGCCAGGACACTTGACCTCATAAATCCACAAAAACGGTCTTCAAAACACAAACTGAAGGTTTAAATGCAATTTAAGTAGCAATAAAAAGGGATTCTAACAGTTACAGCTACAGTTTCAGCTTTTCAAATACATTTAGAACAGGATTAGTACAGAAACTGGAGTATTTTGTATATGTAGATGCAGAAGATTAATCCCATAAAATGAATATTCACAGAAAAATAACAAAAGTGTTATTTATACCTCATCCCCTTGAAAAGTTCAGCTCAAAACATTTTCCCCTTTATCTGTTTTGATTCTAGATGAATTTTTTGGTCAACTTATATCTTTCAGAGGTCAAGGAGTATGTTTGTTTTAATAAAAAAAGCACGAGGTTAATACGAGACATGAAGAAGAGACCCGTCGTGAAGACAACAAAGGACTTTGTTTCAGTGTTAATTTAATCATACAAATGTTCAATTATACATACAGGAAAAGGCGTTTCATATTTTCTCTTTCAATGTGCTGTTATAGGACTCTATGCAAACTCTCAGCTCAATCATACACCATGCCACGACTGCAGAATATCCAACAGAATAACAAAAAAAGAGAAAGAAAGCAGAAAAGAGACAATGAATCAGTCACACCGGTCACATGTGATATTAAACTTCACAAACACAACTCTGCGGATGAGGTGAGTACTTGTCCTTCCGTGTCATCAGAATGTTTACGGCTCGTGTGTTTGTGAGTGCAGTGAATATATGGACACGGCACGGATCATTCACACGTCTGATCGTCTGGACACAACGCTGCTCGTGGCTAAAGCTTCAGTGCATCTGATAAGAATCGCCTTCAACATGATAACATCATCCTCTTCTGTCTTTACACAAGAAGGTCGTGGATTTGCATAGGGCCACAGGACGCCAGCCAATTTGTTTTAACACCTTCAACCCCTCATCCTCTCATTAATAAAACTGACCAATAGAGAAACACAACAGAAAGCAGTTGCTGCTCATCTCTTTCATTTTTACGCTTTATAACCAATGCAGAAAGACAAAAAAAAAAAAACAGTAAAACGCCACACGGGCCTTTCAGATATAGTTCCATATAAACATCCAGAGAAGCGCTCCATCATATCACCAAACACATAGGCACGATTCAAACCAAATAAACTCGACAAACTTTCTTCACGCATTAAAATATTATCTGGAGCACGGGGCTCGACTATTGTGACATTCACGGATCGTTCAAGCGAATAGAAATCTCAAGGTTAATCTCTACCGAGAAACAACTGATGCGCACTGGTCTCTTAAACTGTAAGCACTGTAACATGTCCTTTAGAAATCACATGTCAGGACAAATCGAAACAGATCAAAAGAGTTTAACTTGAAATATTTCTTTAATGGACTCATTCATTAAAACCCCTCGGGTTCATTTAAAACGGCTCTAATACCGTCTTCAGTCTCCATAGTGACGCCATCAACAGACGATCAAAGACGTGTCAACTATTTTCGCTGAAAGGATTGTGCCATCGAGAATGAAATCAGAACGATAGAGATGTAAACAAATATAACAGCAACGAGATCCTGAGCACAGCGGTGACGGCAGTACTGCGTTCAGAGTTAAACGTGTGGCTGGCAGAGAATCATTATGGGTTGTTTTTGAATTCTATTTTCAAAGTAAAAGAAGATCGATGTCAATAATACAGAACGGGCATTTTTTCTCTGTTGATGGCTTTTGCGCATGGTCGAAACATTCTCACATCACACACGTGTTCTATTAAAACTCAGAAAACACGTCCTGGTCATTTCACCCCAAGACCAGATAGACACGAAATTATATTTTGCATAAAAACAGGACTATATGAGAGCCTTTCAATGTCAATTACAGTTTAAACTACATATATAATTTCAAACATATCTGCATATTGTAGTGTTTGTCTTTAATATAATGTGTTTTTATGGCAATTATCTTTAAAATGATGTTCAATTCAAAAAGAACCTGGCCTTCATTTCAGTGATGTAAAACATAATTTCCAACGTTTGATTTTGATTTGAAATGTCACCCAAACATGTTTTCACGAGAATCAATGATTCATCTATTCATTCACCCGTTAATCCACTTCGCCTCTCTCTCTCTCTCTCTCTCTTCACATTTCCCACTGTAACGTGACGATACAGATCAAAAACGGTGTGTAATATTTCATTGTATCACTTTAGCATTTCTAGCACTCGTCTAAATCTAGCATTCACACATGCGTAACTCAGGTGAATATTGATCTGGAGCCAAACCCATCTGTCCACACTTTCAGGTGATGTTGTGATGCGTTGGGGGGGGGTGGAGGGGGGCCTCAGCAAGTCTTTAGAATAAATCTGCTCCCCCTCACACCGAACCCCAGAAAAAGGGCAAAAGTAGCAGCTCAGATGAGCTTCCGGGTGCTTTCTGTTTCTTAAGACTGTCCAAACGGGAAGGGTCCGTGAATGCCCTGAGAATAAAGACACACAGTGAGACACAAATCAACCACAAGATAATTTTTAACTGGAGCTGCACAAAAACATCAATGCTGCTGACCAACAGAGTTAAAGGGATATTTCACCTCTTTCTACTAGATATTTCACTAGATTTCTACTCTTAGTTAGAATCTCAGCCCGCATTGACTCCCATAGTATCTATTTTCCCTACTATGGCAGTAAATGGTTGGTGAGATCTGACATTCTTCCAAATATCTTCCTGTGTATTAATCAAAACAAAGACATTTAAGCAGGTTTGTAACAACTTAAGTATGAGTAAATGATGACAGAATATAAATTTTGGGGTGAAATATCCCTTAAAAGAGACCAACAACAATTCTCTACACATTTGGAGTGTGTTGCTCAGAATTTACACACAAAGTTCAACTCTTAAAGGGACAGTTCATCATTTGTTAACCTCGTGTGCTTGCAAATCTTTATATGACTATTTCTCCAGTGGAACACAAAAGAAGATATTTTGAGAAATGTCTCTGTGGGTTTGTGCTCATACAATGGAAGTCAATGGGGTTCGATGTTTGTGGACAGCATATATCAACTATCGGATGTGAGTAATAGTGATTGTGACATGTGTAAACAGAGTGAAGTTCTTACGCTGGTTATTCTGTGTCAGTTCACACATTTGTATGGCACTCCATCTTGTGGCCAACAAGCAATGTGGCCACTGGACTCACATTCACATTTAAACACTTGCCCAAATTAATCACCAAAATAAACTCTAGATCAAACTTGAGCAGACACACAAGGCAAAAAATAAAACGGTTATATGTGTCCTTATAATGATATTCAATGATAATTAAACAAACATGGTGGGAGGTTGCTATCCATACTTTTATTACATCACGCTCGGATTACTGCAACGCTCTTTGTTGTGTATTAACAAGAATTCTGTCTTCAATTGCTTCAGATTGCCGCTGCTAAATTCCTACAAGAAAAATGTAAATTTGACGATGTCGACCTTTCGATCTCTATATTGGCTTCCTGTGCAATACCCTATTAACTTTAAAATCCTGCTCTGTGTTTTTAAATCCTTGAACAATCAAGCACCTCCCTATCTGGGTGAGCTTCTCCATCCCCTAAATCAGAGATCAGAATCTTCTTCTGTTCATAAGATCACAGTTAAAAACCAGAGGGGACAGAACATTTGCCATTGCAGGGCCAAAATTGTGGAACAGTTTGCCGGCCCATGTTACAATGGCTCCATCAAAAACCTCTTTAAAACATATTACTTTTCACTGGCATTTGACACTGTCTGAGGCTTGTGGACTGACATTTATTATTGTATTGAATTAGATTTGAGGTCTTTTTTCTTCTTTTATTTATTTATATTTTTTAGCCGGTTTTATCTTCCTCTGTACGCCACCTTGGTCAGCCTGTGCTCTGTTTTTAAATGTGCTTTTTAAATAAATTAAACTTAAAATTGTTGTTTTTACCCATCTGAACAGCTATCACTTCAAACAGCCAATTTGTTTACAAAATGTTACACGGAATAATAAACAAAACTAAATTAATTGAGATATATTTTTACACACACAGAATAAATGACTGATGCTGATTGTAAGTGACATGTTTTCTTCAAAACAAATGCAGGCAATATTGCTGTACAGAGTATAGTTCATGGGTGCAAATTAATGAAAATGATGAAACATTCATCCCTGTGTTCATGTTTTAGAGGAAACGAGACAGATCATTTAATAGTGATAAAGTCCAGCTCTTAATGCATCACACGTGTGTGGAATGGTGAAAGGCGTAACGAAACACGGGGAATCATTACGATGTGTTTTTTGTTTTCGTCTGGTGTCACAAAACACAGGGCGAGGAACAAACAGATGACGTGTTACGGGAAAGCCTCTGTGTTGTTCAGAGACGTCATAGTGGCTTGACTTTTATAAACTTCCCATTGAAATAAAATCGTTCTGTATCACACACTTTGACTGTTAAGGGCCGTTCACATTATAATGATAACTATAAAAATAACCTTTTAAAAAACATTCTTTATTCAGGAGAATAGTAGGTTTCACACTATAACTATCGTTCAGAGAGAATTTTTTTCCAGCTGAGCAAGGATCAAACATACTTTCAGACAGTTTCTGGCAGATAATGTTTGACTATTGGTGATCGCAACACAGATTTTATGTCAGAATTAAAGACTGTAGCAGTCTGAAAGCGGTGTGTTTACGGCAGGATATTATATATGTAACGTTTATGAGTCAGTAAGCTGGCAAAATATATCCTGAGCGCACTTTCAGCCTTCAGACAGAGAATCCAGCCTTTGCTGTCATATTTTGGAGAAAAGACGTTCGGGAATGAAACGAAAGCATCAGCAGCAGGTCATCTACATTCATTTTGTGAGTGGGAACACTGCAGCGCGCAGGCATAAAATAAACATAACCTTATTGTTATCATCCCCTGGTGGGGAAGCAAATTTAGTTACCGTTATATTGTGAACGACCCTTTACTGAGCATCATTCAATCTAGGACGATGCTCCAACACAGAGACATGGGATTAAACTCTTCAAAAGTCTGAACACGGCATACATACCTGGCTGTACGTCACTACTGATAAGTTGTTTTGGAGACCATTTGGTGTAATATTTACAGAGCTGTGAGTGAGTCCATTTTGATCTTGCTGAATGGAGTCCAGGGGGGCGTCCCAGGGGCCCCCGGGGTCTTTTAGATGATCCTCATTGGTGTCCTGCTTGTTCTTCTGCGGTGATGCAAAGGGGTTGAAATCTCCCTCCAGGCTGCGGTGAGGCTGCGTGTTAAACTCCGTCTCAAAGGAGGATAATTGCTGCGTGACCCCCAGCAGACCCCCCTCCTCCACACTCAGTATCACCCAGATCACATCTGCACAACACGCAGAAGAGTAACAAAGCACCGCTTTACAACACTGCCGTATCAGAACACAGCAATTGCAAACTTGACCTGACATTTCCAGAGGGACAGAACTAAAGGGGATCCCAGTCGTCTTGATAGTATACTGTACTTCATTTAGAATTAATATTGAACTTTTCTAACTTTCTTAAGCAAGGCAAGGCAAGTTTATTTATATAGCACATTTCAAACACAGGTGCAATTCAAAGTGCTTTACATAAAATGATTGACAGAAAGAATAAAACATATCTTTAAAATGCAAATTATTTAAAACAATAAAACAGCAATAAAATTGATTAAAAATGTGAGTGTATATATAAAAATAAATGAGAAATAGAAGTGCAGTTGATGTAAAGCAGCACAGTGCTCAGGTTGTGAATGCACAGCTAAACAAGTGTGTTTTTAATCTGGATTTAAAAGTATCTACTGTTGGTGAACGTCTGATGTCTTCTGGAAGCAGATTCCAGCTACGAGTGGCGTAATGGCTAAACGCTGACTCGCCCTGTTTTGAGCGAACCCTTCTTATCTCTAACGGACATGATCCTGATGATCTGAGAAGTCTGATTGGTTTATATATAATGAACATATCTGAGATGTATTTGGGTCCTAGACCATTGAGTGATTTATAGACTATTAATAATACTTTGAAGTTGATTCTAAACGTAACTGGTAACCAGTGTAAGGACCTGAGGATTGGAGTGATATGCTCAGATTTTTTGGTTCTGGTCAGAATCCTGGCAGCAGCGTTCTGTATGAGCTGCAGCTGTCTGATGGTCTTTTTGGGAAGACCTGTAAGGAGTCCATTAAAGTAATCCACCCTGCTGGTGATGAAAGCATGGACTAGTTTCTCTAAATCTTGGCTTGAGACAAAACATCTGATTCTGGCTATGTTTCTGAGATGGTAGTAGGCTGATTTGCTTATTGCTTTGACGTGACTGCTGAAACTAAGATCAGACTCCAAAATGACCCCAAGATTTTTTACCTTGCTTTGTGTCTTTAGACCTCTTAAGTCAAGGTATGTGTTTACCTTGTTAGTTTCATCCTTGTTACCAAAAATAATGACTTCAGTTTTGTTTTTATTTAACTGAAGGAAGTTTTGACACATCCATCTGTTAATTTCATCAATGCATTGGCAAAGAGAGTCAATAGGCCTGTAGTCATTGGGTGAGAGGGCTCGGTAGATCTGAGTGTCGTCTGCATAGCTGTGGTAGGCAATATGGTACTTTTTCATTATTTGGCCAAGTGGGAGCATATACAGGTTGAAGAGGAGCGGAGCTAGAATTGAGCCCTGTGGAACACCACAAGTCATGGGTGTCCAGTCAGATTTATGGTTGCCTATGTTCACATAGTAACCTCTCCCTTTAAGGTATGACCCAAACCATTTAAGTACCAATCCAGAAAGCCCTACCCAGTTTTCCAGCCTATTTAGGAGTATGGTGTGATCTACTGTGTCAAAAGCAGCACTGAGATCTAGTAAAACCAGAACTGATATTTTGCCTGAATCAGAATTCAATGGAATATCATTAATTATCTTTATAAGCACTATCTCTGTGCTATGATGCTGACGGAAACCAGACTGATAATTGTCCAGGTAGCCATTTGAGTTCAAGAATTTGGTCAGCTGATTGAAGACAACCTTTTCAATGATCTTTCCAATAAGCAATAAATGAGCATGAATAAAAGAAGAGTGCGTTCCTGTGTGCTCACCTCCGTAGAAGAGTCCAGTGGCCGTACACATTCTCCACTGACCCTGATACATGCCGGGAACGGCTGGACTGCGCATCTGCACGCTGACTTCAGAGATCTCCTGCGGCTCCAGAGAGCGCACCATCACCATGTTCACGTGACCAAACTGATCTCCTCCGATATACTTCAGACTCACACCCGGCGGCCACGACTCTGGACCTGTAAAAAAACACACACGCATTAAGACACACGCATTAAGATTCGAGCCAAACCACATGTTGATATGGAAATTTCGTTTTAGTTATCGGACAAACAAGCAAAACTTAACTAACAAGAAACCGTTCGTCTCACCCGTGTTTTGTATCCTCCATGTTTTTGTGAACTGTGTGTCAGGAGGGACCGACTCTCCTTCTCCGATCGTCACGTCTTCCACAAAAGACATCGACGGCGTGTTGATGTTGGGACTCTCAAAGTCATAATACGCACCTATAGCCGCTTGAAGGTTCCTGATGTGAACAAAAGCAACGCAGAAGCATCACTGTTATCTAATTCTTTTAAAAACTACTTATCGAATTGTCACTACAACGATTTTGCTGCACGTAAAATACAAAAAGCAATTATTAGTTGCATTTAGTTAATGCCTCTCTAATCGATTGTCAATGTTTTGA
The DNA here is from genome assembly GCA_008369825.1 of Triplophysa tibetana. Taxonomy (NCBI): domain Eukaryota; kingdom Metazoa; phylum Chordata; class Actinopteri; order Cypriniformes; family Nemacheilidae; genus Triplophysa; species Triplophysa tibetana. The sequence continues at coordinate 548,736 of CM017905.1, read as the reverse complement.
AGTGACATTTTATTCCTATTTTTTCTTTGTTCCATGCAACAATGATACAGATGCAAAAACAGAACATTAAATTGAGCAGAAACGTAAGAAGGGAGGGTCAGACTTGTGTGTGAGATAATTGCACACTCGTTACGTAATAGTTTCAGTCTTTCACTGAATAAACACAAAGTTGACACAAACACAACAAAACCCGAAGGATGTAAACAACCAGATTGTTATTAATTTTAGGTGAGCGCTGATATCTGATAGTCTCAATGTAAAAACAATCTGCTCGTAAAGTCGTGACTGAGCGACATTACACAATGTCCGTGTCAAAAAGCGAGTGTGCTCCAGTCAGACAGCACATACAAGACACCATCACATCACACATGTGCTATCCGAACAACCCTTCCCTGTCCGACTGGAGTCAGCAGCATTTTAGGTCATGACAGACACGTATCGATTACTTTCAGACGACTCGGAAACGACTCTAATGACGCAAGCACGTGCTGCCTACGTAGGGCACTCGGTAGAGTTTTAGGCGGAGCCCGCGTAGTAGTCAGTTGCTAATACAAACAAGCTAATTGTTTGTCAACTGACAGAAATAAACCAAACCGTCTTATTTAATAAACCAAAGCCGCAAAACGTATCATTAAAATCACGCACGTGCCCATTAACACTGTTTATGCTCGAGGTTTGCGAAACTCGCGAGATTCATCCCTGTCCTCACAGTCTGTTAGCAGTTAGCTTGTTGTGTGTTTCGCTTCAGCTCAATTAAAACTCGTCACGGCTCGTGACAGCTGTCATTTCAAAGCTGTGTATCACGCTCGAGACGTTAAACGTGAGAAAATCAGAGAGAGAAACTCTTCGTGGCGACACACGGCCCGGGACCACCGACAGGCCGCCGTTCAGGCCTCGGACTCACCAGTTGGTCATGTCCAGGAAGAAGGCGCAGCCAGCCGGGTTGAGCTGGAAGCCGAGCAGCCTCTGGAACTCCGAGATGAGGACATCTTTATCCGTGGTGCCCATGCAGCTGAACTTCTGCATGAGCTCCGGATCCAAGTCTATGTCCATGCCCTCCATGAGCACGCGGCTGTCCCGGGGCAGCGACGGGGGGGTAAGTTTTAATTGAGTCCGAGGCCTTCTCCAGTCATAACAAGCGACCCGATAACAAGCTGAGTACGCATGGCCGCGGGCGGGGCGTTGCGTGTGACGTCACCGCGCGCTCTCGGAGCGACGTCAGCTGTTGTTATTCGAGCGTGTCGTAATCGCGAGCGTTCGTCTACTCGAATTGTTTATTTTTTGGTGGCATCTTTGCAACATTTCTCACATTTTACAAACCATTTGGAACAAGCAAAAAGCTCTGGGTAATGATTTAAGGGGTAGAAATTTATTTAAGCGTATGAATAATTGTTCCTAGCAGCTAGTTTTAAGATTAGATTAGATTAGATTCAACTTTATTGTCATTACACATATACAAGTACAGTGTAAGGAAATGTAGTTTAGGTCTAACGAGAAGTGCAATTAGCAAGTGCAGATATACAGTGTGAATAAATACAGAATACAATTTTAGGGAAATACTATACAAATGCTGTATGAAAATATGACAGTCGGTATGTACTATGAACAATATATACAGAAGGCTATATACTGTGAACATTAATGTACAGGTGGTTATGAACAGATAACAATATAGACTATACAATAGTGCAAGTGACTTGAGTGTGCATTAATTACAGACATTAGCTATTAAAGTTACAGTGCAGTAGATGAGTTAATGCAGTTGTTGAAGTTATAGTGCAATACATGAGTAGATGCAGATAATAGAGTTACAGTGTATTAGATGAGTTAGTGCAGTTATTGAAGTTACAGTGCAGTAGATGCGTTAATGCGGTATTAAGGTTACAGTGCAGTAGATGAGTTAATGCAGTTATTGAAGTTACAGTGCAATAGATGAGTGGATGCCGTTAGTTATGCACTAGATGCAATAGATGAGTTTACAGTGCAGTAGATGAGTTAATGCAGTTATGAAAGTAGTTTATTAGTGCAAATGAGCATTCAGTGTAATATTCCTGGTGTGCAAGTACTAGAGTGCAAATGATGCTATGTGTGTGTAAACAGTCGGTAGAGCAGATAACATGAAGTACTGGTGTGTACAGTTCAGTCATGGATGCAGCCCTGTTATGCAATGTAAACATGTAGTAGCAGCATTAAGTTAAAGTTATGAGGGTTAGTGGAATCAGTGGGGAGCAGAGTTCAATAATGAAACAGCTCTGGGAAAAAAGCTGTTTCCTAGTCTGCTGGTTCTTATCCGGAGGCACCTGAAGCGCCTACCGGTAGGCACGAGAGTAAACAGTCTATGAGCGGGGTGAGAGGAGTCCTTGAGAATGCTGGAGTCCTTTAATGTGTAATACCTCTTTTTCTTGTGGCATTGAATAATACAAATAATACATCACATGTTTTTAATTTAAATCAAGTTTTCCACATGTGGTACATCATATAAAGCAGACTTAAGTCTCAGTAACCTGATGATCCCAGCTGTCAGCATTAATAAAACCAGACCACATCACCCTTACCGAAGCAATTTATTACATCACGTGTCATGAATGCATTTTCTCTCAACAATCAATATCGGATGGTTTGATTTTCCATATTAAAGTTTAGTTTTGGACAGGGTGATTTTAATGTCAAACAGTAGCTGTGAGGGTCATCAGAAATCCTTTTAGTGCTAAACAGAAGCTTTTATTTATGGTCTCCAGTGTTGGGTAAGTTACTCTGGAAAAGAAGTTAATTACTAGTAACAAATGTGAAATTTATAAATCAAAGCACAGGTTTTAAAGTTACACTTTAAAACTTAGCCGTAGTTTTTGCAGCAAGTTTGTCAGATTTAACTACTACTTAATATACTTTCTAATTAGTGCTGTTTTCAATTACTTTAATTAAAATTAAAACACTTTTGAGATTAAAAATTAGCAAGAAGAGACTGGCATTAGCATAGTAACACTTCAAAATATGACATTCTTCCTATGCATTTTTATCATGTTATATATACAAATATTTAAAGCTTCTTTAATTGCGATACATTAACTTAACAAGGAAAATACATAAACTAGGTAAGTTTATGCTTAAAACTAAATTGTACATTAAATCTACAGTAAATTACTGACAAATCTGTTGCAAAATTACAGAAAAGTTTTACAGTGTAGATTTTGAATTTGTATTTCAATTCCACTATTACACACACAAAAATTACACACAGTATTTAGTTGAATCACATCAGAAGTAACTAAATAAATTACAGAAAAAATAAGAGTAATCCCTTACTTTACTAAATCACAGTTACTAATTTCTTGCATTTACATTACATTACTTAGTTAGTTGCACCCTACATCGATGTCCTCCATACAGTGTGTGTCCGTGTGCATGTGAGTTTTTCAGAGTGTGTTAATGAGATTTTTTTAAAGCCCCGGCGTCTCTTATCTAGGGGAGGGCAAACGGGACACAAACTGTGTGCAAACCTCTGTGACAACATTAGACCGGCGTCTTTTAATGCCACAAGTGCAGGCACTCCTCCTCAAACTGCTGGAATAACGCATTCTGAGCCTATTAGTTTAAATGTAATTCCAGGGATTATAAAGACTAACGCTGACTGATAACAGGTGCACTGGGACTAACTGTAAAATGGATTTTTGTCCTAGCAGAGACAGACCGGTGGAAAGCCAGAATGTCCAGTCCCGCTCCGGACGCTCACCGTGCCCCGACGGTCCATCAGACCCGGACTGATAATGATGCAAACGCTTCTTCACCTCACGCTCAGAGGAGAGAGACACACGGGCATCTGACATCCATCTGACTGTGAGGGAGACGGGGCTCTGTGGGGTCGACACGAATGATCCTCAGAATGTGACGAGGTAGGAAATGATGATGAGGTACAAAATGAAGCAGGAGTAACAAACACAATGTGATCGCTCAAATGTTGCTCTTTTATAGATCATGAGATTTGATATCTCATTTAAGTATCAACTTGGTCTCAGATGTTTTAGAGAAATAAAAAGAGAATTAAATGAGAATGTATTGTTGAAAGAGTCTGGAGGTGTAAATTAATGTACATTGTAGAGGTAAAATAATCATAATTTGATGAGTAAAGTTTAAGTTAAATTGAGATCTTCAACAATATTGACTTATGATTGCAGACTTGACAAATGTGTACTGTAAAAAAATCTGTAAAAAAACAGAACAATTTCTGTCAGCTGGAGTGACAGAAATATGACATCTTTTTTTTTTTCTGAAAAATTACATGATATAAGCATAATATAATAAATAGTTTAAAAAAAATAACTTTACTGGAGCGCCGTAAATGAACTACAAAATCTCCACAGTTTTCTCTTAAATTTGTGGACTTTTTCTGTAATTTGACAGGTTTTCTTACCCTAATTCAAAAAACATGAAAAATCTGTAAAAAGCCGTAAAATTCCGTTTTTTTACATTATACGTGGAAAATCTGAGATATATCCAGCTGCAGTACCACACGTTTCAGGCCACACACGCCAGACCACTCGTTTTAGACCGGTGGTTAGTCTTAGTTATAGTTAGTTCTAAGTCTTATTAGAATCATTTCACCTACAGTTGGGTAGAGTAATGTTCTTTGTTCAGAAGCAAAACAAGCAATGTTGCAGGCACTTTCATAGGATATGTACAGCATACATATATCGTAATAAACATAACTAAAAGTACAACATTGAATATTATTGATATTCTATTTGATCCCAGTATCCTGTTAAGTTGATTTTGTAACAAATACTGAGATGGTTTAAAGACATTTCATGTCAAACATTCTTTTTTATTAAAGATGAACAGTTAAAAAATCAACAAACAGACACAAAACAGAAGTATAATTGGCGAATGATCAACACTGTTCAGATGTTTATTTTTAGTCCTATCATAATAGATGTTTTGAGTGATTAAAACACAAGTTATTTATGCGCATTACTGTATTCATTAAACAAGTGTTCCCTGAATGTATAATGAAATATACTGAATAAACCTCCCTGAACTGTTGCAACTCTCTTATATTTATAGTAACTTTTACAAAGTCAGTTAAAAACTAAAGTACTTATATCACAAACAAAAAAATTGAACTTCATCCTAAAGCCTATTTACAACACAAATCTTAAAATTAATGGAACTTTCTGCAGAAAGATGCTAATAAACCACAAATAACAACAATTTTAAACTTCAGTAAAAATGTGAATGAAATGCATATAATTAATAAATAGCAGAAAAACACTTCAATTAATATCTAAATAAATAATAGCTGGAACATAACAAGACAACTCGCAGTGCTCTCAGATATGTTGTGATGTTTTATAGCCACTTACTTTCGCCCTGAATTGTGTGTCCTGAATTGTGTGTCCTGAATTCTGTCCTGAATTGTGTGTCCTGAATTGTGTGTCCTGAATTCTGTCCTGAAGTGTGTGTCCTGAATTGTGTGTCCTGAATTGTGTGTCCTGAATTCTGTCCTGAAGTGTGTGTCCTGAAGTGTGTGTCCTGAAGTGTGTGTCCTGTATTTTGTGTCTTGAAATGTGTGTCTTGAACTGTGTGTCATGAATTGTGTGGCGCTGTGGGGCTCCAATTAAATACTATTATAATATCTGTAAAATCGTGTTTTTATACAGCGTGAACTCAGTTTGACAAACTGTTGACATCTCTTCTCAAACTCTAATAACAGACACATTTTGTCAGATTTTATCAAGAGACACACAAGAGACTTCGATCTGCTGTGTTCAATCTAATTGATGTCTAGGAGAAATAACTGAGTTATCAAAGAGATCTCATCTGTGACTTGAGGAAAACGTCTCCGGCCTAAACAAAGCCGTTGTTCTTTTTCTTCAGTGATGTAAGGTTGTGTAATGGTTGTGTGTGGGTCAGAGGGTGATGTTGAGGTGAGGATGGAGGTCCTGACAGTATCAGTGCCAGTGGCTGACTGCTGAACGCTCGGCTGGATCCTTCAGTCCCTCTGCACACGCGGCACACGGGGATAATTGGGCCTGAACTGTCACTCCTCATCTTCTCAGGAACTTTCCCAGAGATCGGCCCACGCTGAATCTACAGCAGCATCTCCTCTGCTGCAATAACACCTCACACTGTTTCATCCGTGATCAACGTTCAATCAGCCCTCATGATACCTCACAGGCTATTCAATTATATTTGACCAATATATATATATTTTATTCAAATATCTATAACCTTTTGAGGTTCTGGATCATTGATTTTCATTTATATGAGCAGTCAGAATAAAGCACGAGAAAAGGAAGCTTTGCTTCTCATGTTGGTCTGTTTAGAATTTTAAGATGGCAAAGAGTCTTCATGACATTTAAACGCTGTTCGTGATTTTGTGGTTGCTAGGGCCCTTTAACACGGTCGCTAAGGTGTTCTTGTTGGTGTCTAGAGTGTTCTAGGCAGTGGGCATAGTTCATGGAGGTGGCTAAGATGTTTTTAAGTGGTTTTCTGAGTGATTGTTAGACAGTTGCTCTAGCGTATTCTGGGTTGTTTCAGGTGGTAGCTAGACAATAGATTATGTGAGCATGGATCACAAAACCAGTGTTAAGTAGCACAGGATTTTTTTAGTGAAAGACAAAAATACATTGTATGTGTCAAAATGATAGATTTTTCTTTTATGCCAAATATCATTAGGATATTAAGCAAAGATCATGTTCCATGAAGATATTTTGTATTTTTTCTACCTTAAATATATCAAAACATTATTTGAGTGGATGTCCAGCCACAGTGCCTCAGACTAACAACTTCAAAGGCCATTTTCTAAGATTCCTGAGTCTTAAACGGTTGTATCTCAGCCACATATTCTCATATTCTAACAACTGAAATCGTATTTATACAGCTTTCAGATTATGTAAAAATCTCAATTTTTGAAAAATTGACCCTATAAGACCCATTTTGTTGTCTGTATTATTAATAAAGAGTAGATCATTATCTTTAAAGGTGGCCTGATATTAAAAAGGATCACTATGTTTTAAACAGTGTTGCAGTATGTATTATTAATGGTTTATCCTTGCATATCATTTTCCATTATTTCTTTGGCACTTGTAATCTTGTAAACTTTGACTCCTCCATATCTGGAAATGACCTCTCTTCACTTCCTGTCCCGAGGACTGGCGCGAGGGCGGGGCTGCAATGACTGACAGATCTCTAACGTGGTTTCAAATCTCGGTTGATGACATCAAGTCCCGCCCTTTTTTGCTCATTTCATCAGTTGTTTCCCTTGGGACGATACGGATACAAATACAATCACTATTTCCGTTTCACGCTGATTTTAAACATGAATAGTTTAAATGTGAATGTACAGCAAAAACCATCTGTTTTTTAAAAAATGTCTAAAACAATGAATTTGAAAGGATAATGTTAGATTTCTACTCTTGTTTCTTTTTGTGTGTAAACAAGAGGATTAAATTGAACCGAACTGCTCATCTATGCTGTGTTCAAGATGCAATGGACACCGAGTTCTGTTTGTAAGAACATTGTGTTTTGTGGTCATCCACTCAATCCACTCATCTGCCTCCCATCATCTTAAAGGAACAGTTCACCCAAAAATGTAAATTCTGTCTCCCTACTTGTCCCAAACCTGTGTATATTTGTTTTTTTTTTGGTTAAACTAAACGAAAGATATTTTGGACGAATGCTTGTAACTAAAGAGTTCTTGGACCCCATTGAATCCAATGGTAGGAAAAATACAATGGTAGTCAATGGTGCCCCAAAACTGCTGCTGTCCTACATTCTTCAAAATAACTTGTGTTCAAAGGAACAAAAAAAATGTAAAGTTATTTTTCCTACTATGGGACGCAATGGAGGGCACAATCTGTCGGGTTTTACGCATTCTTCCAAATACCTTCTATGTGTTCATCAGATTTAAGAAATGCATGATTTGGAACAACTCGAAGACTGTTCATTACACTTACAGTAGTTGCAGATATCTTGTCATTGAATATCTGCAGGGTTTCCCTTTTTGGTTAAATAATTGTACTCCAAGAACATATTCTGTAAAGGTGTACAATTGGTAATAGAATCCACGAGAGTGAAAAGATTATCATTAAAAAAATATTTTTTATCTTCGTGGGAATTTCCCATAGACTCCTACTGTTTTTATACTTATTATTGAAAGCCTCACACAAACCTTTAATTTTACATCATCAAATACGGATCATTTGGTTTGTTTAATTATAACTTTACCATTGTGGGGACAGCTGACCGATACACACCGGTTGTGGAGACTGAGACTGAGAGACAGATATGGAGAGACAGAGTGAGACGAGAGAGAGAGAGATAGAGAGACGCAGAGAGAGAGAGAGAGAGAGAGACGGGGACAGAGAGAGAGACAGAGAGAGAGAGAGAGAGAGGGAGAGAGAGAGAGAGAGAGAGGGGGAGAGAGACAACCCAAAACATGCCCAAGCCAACCCCAAACCCCAGCCAGACTAAACCAAATGATCAAAAGACAAAAAGAGAAATATCTCCAACACTGGACAGAAGCAACAGCTCAGCAAAGTAAACTGGAATGCTATGTGTCACTAAAGAGAGAATATAAAGTGTCAGAATACCTCACAAGCGTTTCAGATCCTAAACTAAGAAAAGTGTTGAGCATGTACAGACTCAGTGATCAGCAGCTCACTGTAGAGACGGTCAGACACAGACAAACATGGACACCGAGAGAAGAGCGACTGTGTCCACACTGCACACACAATCAAGTGGAAACAGAGCTGCACTTTCTCCTCTCCTGTCCCAACTACACACACATCAGAGAAACATTCTTCCCCCAGTTTACAAACTTACACAAAGACTTTGACCAGTTTCAACAAAAGGACAAGATCTCATACATACTGGGAGAAAACTCAAGAAGCTCAAACCTGCTCAAGATATGTCAAGTCCTGCCACGAGCAAAGAACAAGCAGCACAACACAAAACAACACTGACAGAACAACACACACAAACTGACACTATCACCCTCATTGAGAACTTTAATTAAAGCTCTTTATCTGTTTATATTGAGATGTTTATATATATATTTTTACTTATAGACTTTTAATTTTGTTCCATCTTATTTTTTATCTTAATCTGTATTGGTGCATGTTTATATTTAATCTTGTGCTTTGGCAATGTAAATTTTCTTTTATCATGCCAATAAAGCTCCTTTGAATCTTGAATCTTGAATCTTGAGAGAGAGAGAGAGGGAGAGAGAGAAAGAGAGAGAGAGAGACGGG